>PVJS01010492.1:31801-47997 GCA_004027185.1 Glis glis | reverse complement strand
CTGTCTCTCTCTCTCTCTCTCTCTCTCTCTCTCTCTCTCCCTGTCTCTCTCTCTCTCTACCTAGTGAGGCCCTCCACAACTTCGTGAGTCCCGGTTTCAAAATAAAGCATAAAAAAATAGGGCCGGGGGTGTAGCGCAGAAGTAGAACGCCCCTGGGTTCAATCCCCGGTACCGCAAAAAAAAACAATAAATAAATAAAATAAAATAGGGTTGGGGGTATAGCTCTAAGGTAGAAAGCCCCTGGGTTCAATCCCCAGTACCAAAAAAAAGTAATGTCTATTTTTGCCTTTTCAGGTTAAAATTAATTGTTACCGTTTTTATTATACCTATAGTTCTATAGAAATTAAAATACTATGATGGTAGAAAAGGTAGAAATAATTTGGAATCAATACATTTTGTGTAACTAATTGAAAATATTTCTTTTGAGAGCTTAACAATATATTGTTACTGGGACATATTTTATTATCCTTTAAAATGTAATTTAATTAAATTATTTTAGGGTTATTTAGGCTTTGAATCTTTATTACTTATACTATAGAAAATTTAGTAATTGTTTTATAATAGATATTTCTTTTGTTGGTGTACTTAGTTACTGACTTTTTAAAAATTCCAAACACTAATTTTTATTATACTTTGCTAAGATTTATATGAAAGCCTCTTTGTGGAGTTAGAAAAAATTTTGGTTTTTTTTTTCCTCTTTCTGACAGAGTGTTGCTTTTCATTGAGCTTTTGATACTGCTCTGAGGTGTAGCAGAGTATAGAATTATGAAATAAAAATACACTTATATTTCAATTTATATTTTACCTCTGCCTTTTGTGGAAATTACCAATTGTTACATCTTTGCCTTTTTGTAATGTGAATTATCACTGCTTAGCCTGATTATATTAATTTACATAAATGTTGCCTAGTAAATGGCCAAGTGAAGTAAAAATTTTAATGTTTATGAAGAAATGATAGGGTAGGTTTTGCAAATGAAAGTGCTGAATAAAAATCAAATAAGCTGAAAAATTCTAGTTATGCCAAATTCAAATAGAAACTAATTTTGCTGCATCTATTATTTTTAATAAGAAGCTTTTTACTTTTTGATGGGCACTTTTTCTGTCAGATCCTGGAGTTAGTGTTTGTCACTTAGTGGAGTTCATGGTGACACTTTGACATTGGCATTATTAGGAAAAACTCTCAAGAACTGCGTGGTGGTTTGGGGTCATTATGGAAACTGCCTTTAGAGATATGCACAAAACTTTTTTAGAAGGGTTTATTTCCTTGACTATTTGGGAAACTGTTGATCTTATGATTTTTCTGTGGGTGAATGAAAAAGAAGGTCATTAAAATATTATTGGTTAAAACCTAATAGCAGAGGTTAAGATTATTTAATGTCTACTACACATGAAGCAATGTTTTAAGTGCTTTATATACATTAACTCAGTCCTGCAGGGCTGTGTTGCTCTCGGAGTCTCCAACTCCTACAGCTTGCTGTTCTGCTTGGGCCTGGCCCCCTTCCTCCATGTTCATAACCAGCCGTGCTGGGTGACATCCTTCTCACATTGCATCTCTCTGACCCTCTTGTGCCTCCTTCTTCTTTGAAGTTTTCCTGTGATTAGATTGAGCCCAAGTGGATAATTCATGCTACTCTCTCCATCTCAAGGTCTTTAACCTTCATTACACCTGCAACATATGCCTTGTTATGTAAGGCAACCTATCCACAGGCTCTGGGGTTTAAGACATGTGTATCTTTGGGGCACCATTATTCTGCTCCAAGGTCTGCACTTTTGATTTTCTGACTTAATTGTCTTTAGGAGCCAATGTGTGAGCATTTTGACTTTCTTGAAATTATGTAGTGAAGTCTTTTTTTTTTTGTGGTACTGGGGATTGAACCCAGAAGTGTTCTATCTTTGAACTACACCCCCAGCTTTTTAAATTTTTATCATTTTTTGTTTTGAAACAGGTTCTCATTAAGTTGCTGAGAGTCTTGCTATATTGCTGAGGCTGTCCTCAAACCTGCGATCCTCCAGTCTCAGCCTCTCAAGTACTGGGATTATAGGAGTGCACCACCACGCCCAGCTGTGCAGTCTTAAGTCATAGCAGTTGAAGTGTTTAGAACTATATTAATCTGGATCCCATTATTAAAGAGGTTTATATTAATGAGCAGGATATAAATTATGTAAAGACTGCATAAAATGTTACTAAGTACATATAAACACATGGGGCTGATGAGATATACTATAAATAAAGGGCAGAAATTTTGTCTTTTTTCTTAGTAATGAACAGTAAGTCCTAAGAGTCGAATTGTGGAGTGCTCTGAGAGTCAGCCTAGAGAGTAATAGCCATTTTCAGCAGGGAATTTAACACGGGCTCTCAAAGCTCCCCTCTCATCTTGTGAAACAGTAGGATTGAGGGTGTAATCCATTAGAATTGACACTTTTATAGAGGAAGTTCCAATAGGGAATCCCCGGGTAGAATGGATTTCCCATTGGGGTGCCATAAATTAAGGTTGGAGGTGATTCCTGAGAACTTTCAGGTTATTATTAATTAAATGAGAACTTTGATTGCTCGTGAATGAATCGTTTTTCACATGTCTTATTTAGAGGTAGAGTTGAGAATGACTTTTCTGTGAGGGATTTTGTATCATAGCTCATACGTGATAGTTTCCAGAATGCATTGTATCACTTAATAGATGCAGCAATCTATGAGGTAGTTGGGGCAGGTGCTGTTTTCATTGCCATTACCATTTTTATGCTTTTATCTGTTATAATATGTGTATGGTCATATATTTAAGGTATCACAAAAGTTGTATAAATTACATATATGTATGTATCATCTAATTAAAAAATAAAACACTTACTTACAAATGTAAAGTCAAGACACAGATTGGCAGAAGCAAGTAAGACATTAATGGAAAAATGATTAGCATCTGCCTAGATTTTCTACTACATATCAATGAAGAAAATAAGTGGCGTAATAAAGACCTGGGCAGATAATGGACAATTGACAGGAAGAAGAGTCCATGCTCATGGAAAGATTGGTATTTATCTGATGGAGATTAAGTATTTAGAATATATAAAAACCCTATAAATCAATAAAATAAACTAACAGAATAATAGGCAAAATATGAACATGCAATTTGCTTAAGGGAAAATCCATGCTAATAAATATAAAAATTACTTATAATCTAATCAAGTATTATTTTAAAAGTCACTTTACAAATATAGAAACTGATTCCAGGGAGGTTGAGTGATTGGTCCAGGTTCAACCAAGATGGTTGTTGGAGCTTGGCCTCACGCTGTTCCCACTCTCAGTATGATGGGGATGCGTTCTGCAAGCCTTTCTCTTATTTGCATTAGTCACACTATTTTTGTAACGCAAGGAAAACCTAGGTCTAATTTAGATGTAGTAATTCAATGCTAACAGGTAGAAGCATGGGAGAAGTGTGGAAGAAAAGGCAATAATTGTAGTAAAAATGTTGGTTTGAGCTTTTGGACTCCTTGTATGCCCTTTCATTTGGCAAACTGCCTTTGGAGCGTTTTGACTGAGCAATTACTCCCAGGGTACACAGGCATTTCATCTGTGGCTTCTGTATTCATTTTATTCATGTTCCTGCTGGGGTTGCTGGCATTATGACTCTAATGAAACTGGACTTCTTACTTCTCCCTTTTTTGGTACCAGCATAGGTTACACATTAAACCTAAATAGAACATTATAAATTAAGTGACGTTTTTCTTTTGCTGATGTTTTCTTGATGTACATTTTATTTCATAAAGTCTGTTCTGAGACTTTATATTTAAGAATTTAAGGTCTGATAAAGAATTCTCTGTACATTGCAGTAGGAACTATGCATCCTAATATAAGAAGAGATGAAATTTCTCTTTAGAACTCACATGTATAAAATAGTGGAGATCTTGAGTCTCTGAAATAATATGACACCTTTTATGTTACCTGTGTCCTTAGGCTAGGGCCTCCCTTGGCATTTTAAATCAACTGTTTCTGAAGTATCCTTACATTTGTTCTTATTAAATGCCTTCGTTGATTTCTCTGATTGATCATAAGTGCAGATGAAAAATATATACAAGGGAGGCCAAGTTGAATAGTAAATTAGTAGCTAATGTATTTTCAAATGTGAAAATAAAGCAAGGCCAGATATTATTGTTCAATTATTTTAAATATGTTTATGTATAAATATATATTATAAAATAAGAATATTACATTATTTGTATTTAGAGATCAATATATCCATCACCCCATGTACTTCCCACTAGAGTAATCAGTCTTAACATTTTTTTATACTTGCTTGAGATTCTCTTAAAAATTACAGGTATAATTGAAGCTATTTGGAATTTATGTTTTATGTATTTTATAAGGAACTGAATTTTATTTTCTTATATGTAACCAGTTAGTTCAGCATTTACTGATGGCCTATCCTGCCCCATTGACCTAATTTTTTTTAAATGAACTTTTTATTTTAGAATGGTTTTAGATTGACAGAAAGATTGCGAAGGTAGTACAAAGCCCCACTGATTTCTAATGCCACTTTTATCATTTTTCTATGTTTGGGGTGTTATAGTCCTGTGTTCTTTTTTTTTTCTTTTTCTTTTTGTGGTACTGGGGATGGAACCCAGTTGCATTCTACCTCTGAGCTACACCTCTAGCCCTATTTTATTCTTTATTTTGAAACAGGGTCTCACTAAGTTGTGGAGGGCCTCATTAAGTTGCTGAGGCTGGTTGCAAACCTGTGATCCTCTTGTATGAGTCTACCAAGTACTGGGATTACAAGTGTGTACCACCACACCCAGTGTAGTCTTATGTTCTACTGAACTATTATCCATCTCTGCACTAATGCCATACTGGTTTTTTTCTTTTGTACTGGGGATTGAACCCAGGGGCATTCTACCTCCAAGCTACACCCCCAGCCCTATTTTTTTATTCTTTATTTTGAAACAGGGTCTCACTAAGTTGCAGAGGGCCTCACTGCGTAGCTGAGGCTGGCCGCGAACCTGCGATCCTCCTGTCTCAGCCTCCCAAGTACTGGGATTACAAGTGTGTGCCACCACGCCCTGCTCACACTGTTTTAATATCTGTTATTGTTTATTTTGATACCTTGCAAGGGAAGTATTCCCCTCTTGCTTATCTTCAAAATTAGCTAGGTTATTCTTTGCCCTTTACCCTTCCATATACATTTTAGAATTAAGATTTCAGGTCCCATTAAAAGCCTTGCTGGGAGTTTGATTCTCATTTTTTTTTTTTTTTTGCAGTACCGGGGATTGAACACAGGGGCGTTCTACCTCCGCGCTACGCTCCCAGCCCTATTTTTTATACTTTATTTTGAAACCGGGTCTCACGAAGTTGCGGAGGGCCTCACTGAGGAGAGAGAGAGAGAGAGAGAGACAGGGAGAGAGAGAGCGAGAGAGCTGAGACTGGCTGCGAACCCGGATCCTCCAGTCTCCGCCTCCCGAAGTACTGGGATTACAAGCGTGCGCCACCATGCCCGGCTTGATTCTCATTTTATTTAATTTATAAAATTAGGGAGGATTTGAATCTTTTATTGAATATTCCTATCGATGAGCTTGCAATAACCTCGTCATTCAGTTCAGATCCATAAATGTTTTTCCCATCTTTTATTAGATATGTTACTGAGTTCTTTTTATTTTTTGTGGTTACCATGAATGATTTTTCTGTTACAGTTTCTATTTTGTTATACTTCTGGAAAATTCAGTTTTTCATGTTGATTTTGTATGTAGCAATTTTGCTGAATTTAAAAAAATTCTAATAGGATGTTTGCAAAACGCATTTGTATATATTTCCTGGATTTTGTATGTAAACATTCATAGTGTCTTCAGTTAGGAACAGTTTTGTCTCTATTTATTAAAACTTTAAAAGTTATTTTCCCCTTTTCTTTCTTTGTATTTGTTTATTAGTTTTGCATAGCTAGGAATGTACGTTATAACTTTGGAACAGGCAGTAGTCGATCTTGCCTTTAATGGATATGCTTCTATAATGTCACCGTAAAGTATGATATGCACTTTCAGTTTCTGACTGATTATCTTCCCTTCTGCTGGAATAGAAACTGTAGATCATATTTTTGTCTTTTAGATGGTAACCTTGATGTTTTCGCACCTACTATGCTACAGAAATGCTTTAAAGCTATCAACCATCTATTTTTCTCTATTATCTCAAATGTAGTGTGGTTTCCAAGCTCATTCTTGCCTGTGACATTATGATGTTTGCCAAATTGTGATTTTCTTTTCTATCATTCTTTCTTCATGTACTAATTAGAATTCTGTAGCGATAAAGAATTGTCTTGTCTGCATTCATTCATTCATCCATTCATTCTTTATTTAAATCGGTAAGAATTTATGGATCTTTATTTTGTTCTGTGAGTTATAATCAATTATCATCATTTTTTAACTATGTTACTTAAATTGTCCCAAGTTTGGCTGCTGGTAAGTAGCCCTTCCAAGTTGGCGCCTAGGTCCTTCCAGCATGCCCCATCATTTTCTGAACACGTCCTTACATTCTAGTACCACAAGACATTTCAGGTTCACCTTGTCTATCTCTTGCCCTAGCCTTAGAATTAATCATTTCTCCAAGGGACTCTAGATCCCTGTATTGAAAAATGATATTTTGAAGCCAAGATTTGTGTTCTAGTTGTACACATTTCTACTGCTATGTGATTGCTGTAGTGCCTCTTAGCTGACAGAGAGCTAGGAAAAAATATATATATTCAGTATATATTCAAATATATATTCAAATATATATATACACACAAATATATATATACATACACATATATGTATATGTGCCTATATATAGCTATGTATGTGTTTATATTTACATATGTGTATAGGTGTATACCACACACATATATACAGAAACATGCATACACAGATCTGTATTCACTTATTCCTACCTTATCTATATGTATATATGAAAACTTGAGTTCACCTTGATTCCAAATCCACCCACTGCAATTCCAGTCTTTTTCCTTTCCTTATTTCTTGTTCTTTTCTCCAGTAGTGAGAAACCTGGTTTTCTTTTTCTTCCTTCCTTTCTATCTTTTTTTTTTCTTTGTCTTCTACTTATTTAAGTAATCCTAGTGTGCAAATAAAATTATCCAGAATTGCTAACCATGAAAAAGAATTTGTTACACAGTGGAAAAATTTGTTAACTTGAGTTTAATATTTGAGTACAGTTCTCTGTACATACTATAAGGCTTAGAGTATACAGTCAAAATAGTAAAAAATCTGCTTAGGTCAGTTCTTTCACCCCAATCCCACCTGTGGTTATCTACTTGCAATACATTCAGCTCATTTGCTATTGTTTTAATTTCATTTGCATTCCCCTAGATCCTGACTGACTTAAATTATTTGCTTTTGGGGAGGACATATGAAGCACTGTGATAATCTAAGCCTTACAAGTATATACAAGTATCCGGACAAGTATCACTTCTGATCCTCATATTTTATCCTAATCCTCGTCTTTTTTTTCTGTTCACGCATTCCCTATTGATAACCAGTTTGATTGGTTTCTACTTCATCTTTTCTATAGTTTTTTTCATAAGCAGGAGATATGTTTCTTTTTTATATCCCCTTTCCCTTCCAAGAAAGATAGGGTATTCTCTTACACTTTGTTGTTTTCACTTTATCATGTATCCTGGAAATCACTCCATATTAGTTCATAGAGACTTTGTTCTTTCTTGTAAAAAGAATACCTGCATAGTATTCTGTTCTTTTGAATCACAATCCTAAAGACAAGGAGAGGACAAAAGCAAGCTCTTCATTCTTGGCCAGACTTCCCTTCCACCCCCGCCCCAGGGCTTATGGTGGAGACTGCACCCCCTGATTGGCTTTCAGTTTGGTTGGTTAGGTCATACATGGGGTCATTGTAAAAAAAAAAAGTGAAATGAAAAAATTAAAAATTGGCAAATAAAATTCACTACCACACTGAGAAAACAGCATGTCACAATCATGAGGAATTTATTTCAAGAATGCACGTTGGTTCAATATTCAGAAATCCATTAATATACCATACTAATAGATTTAAAGATAGAAGGATAGAAAATGGAAAAAAGACTTAATGGTAATTCACAAAAACTATAAATACATGCCTTAAATCTATGAGAAATTGTTCAAACCCATTCACAATTACAGAATACAAATCAAGCAATGACATTGATGCAATTTTTCACCAATCAGGTTAGGAAAAAATTGTAAAGTATGACACTACTATCAAAGTATGGCCAGGCTGTGGAGAGATAAGCACTCTCAGACACCCATGATAGGAATGCAAACGGCCCCTGTTCTTCAGGAGGAGAATTTGGCAATGCCTAATAAAACCACACATGGGAGGGGAGCCATGCCTCATACCACATACAAAAAGGAACTCAAAATGGATCGAAGGCCTAAACATAAGGCCTAAAGCTATACAACTTGTAGAACAAAAATAGAGGAGAAAAATGGTGTAGACAAGAATTTTCTGGATATACCAAAAGCACAGGCAATTAAGGGACAACTTGACAAATTGGACTATATCACAATGACAAACTTGAGTGCATCAGTGGACACCTACTAGATTTTGACTCCAATGCCATAATTTGATTCGTAAAAGGAATTTGGAGGCTCCTTCACTTTCACTGTTCTGGAACGATTTTTAGAGCATTGGGACTATGTAGAATTTGAAGATTCGGAAAGTTCCCTGTGAAACTATTTGGATCTGGTATTGTTTTACATCTTCAGTTCTTTTCCTTTTTGTAATTTTCTGTTTCTTCTATACAAATTAGCTTTTTAAAAGTACTTTATCTCTAGTGGTATCTAATTTAAGATCTGTATTTTCCTGTGGAATTACCCATCTCTAGCTTTTCAATTTTATTTATAAATATGCCTGCAACATATTTTCTTCTGGTTTTTAAATTTTTCTTTTATTTCTTTGTTGTCATTTCTCATTTTTTATGTTTGTATTGTTTCCCTTTTTTCTTCATCAAAGTAGCTCACAGGTTATCTATTTTGTTAGTTTCTTTTTTAAGAAATAAACCAGGCCCCGCATGGTAGCACATACCTGTAGTCTCAGTCCTCGGGAGGCTGAGACAGTAGGATCGCAGGTTTGAGGCCAGTCTCAGCAACTTTTCGAGGCCCACAGCAAACTTAGTGAAACCCTGCTTTGAAATAAAAAATAAAATAGGTCTGGGGGATCCCCAGTAAAAATACATATACACATGCACACACACACGCACACGCAGAGAAATAAACCAGGGTTTGATTTATTGATGACTTCTACTGTTTTTCTGTTTTCTACCTCAGTATTTTCCACTTTTCTTTTATTTTTTTTCTTTGTGTTTTCTTTTGAAAATTTTTTGGAGCTACAAATTTAAATCATGTATTTAATTCTTTCATTTTTACTGGCAAACTTTTTTAGTGATAGGAATTTTTCTCTTGCCACTGCTTTAAATGTGGCACGGGCATATGTTTTTTATGTATGCACAGACCCGCCACAATGAAGCCCACCATTCTGTATAATTAACATGTACTAAAGCAAACTAATAAAATAAAATGGACAGAATGGACCCCCCCCGGAAAGAAATGAATGCCATTTTATATTTGTTTCCTTTGTTTTTTTTTTTTTTTAAATGATTTCCCTCTCTCCTTCCTCTCTCTCTTTCTTTCACTGGGGAGTGAACCCAGGGGCTTTGCTACCTGTCAGCTACACCCCTAGCCCGTATCTATATCTATATCTATGTCTATGTTTATATCTAAAGAGTATAGATATAAATATATAAAATATAAATAAAATATGCATAAATAATAGTAAATATTTATATATATAACAAATATTAATATAATATAAATATACATAAAATATAAATATATATTTTTGTGATACTGGGAATTGGACCCAGGGGTATTCTACCTCTGAGCTACACTCCCAGCCTTATTTTATTTTTTATTTTGAAATAGGGTCTCATAAAGTTGCTGAGGGCCTCACTAAGTTGTTGAGGCTGGCCCGTGAACCTGCGATCATCCTGTCTCAGCCTCCCAAGTACTGAGATTACAAGTGTGCGCCACCACGCCTAGTTGTCATTTTCTTTTTTTCTTTTTTTTTTTTTTCGGTACCGGGGATTGAACGCAGGGGCATTCTACCTCCGCGCTACGCCCCCGGCCCTATTTTTTTATGCTTTATTTTGAAACCGGGTCTCACAAAGTTGTGGAGGGCCTCACTAAGGAGAGAGAGAGAGACAGGGAGAGAGAGAGAGAGAGAGCTGAGGCTGGCCGCGAACCCGGATCCTCCGGTCTCCGCCTCCCAAAGTACTGGGATTACAAGCGTGCGCCACCACGCCCGGCTCCAGCTGTCATTTTCTATAATCTTGTTACTTAAAGGAAAACTTCTGTGGGTTTAAATTTCTTGGTTTATGCTTTCATTCATTGATTTTTAAAAAACAATGCTTCATTGTCTTCCTTTGTATGTTTTACATAAATTCTGATTCCTTTTTACCCTCCTTATTGTGATCTTTTTGCCTTTGGGCCCTGTATTGTTGTTTTGTTTTAGTCAGGGTTTCACTGTTGCTCAGTATGGTCTCAAACTCCTGAGCTCGTCATCCTCCCTGCTCAGCCTCCTGAGTAACTGAGTTGCTAGGACTGCCGAGCATATTACCTTGCCCTGCTGAAGGTGTTTATCTTTGTAATTTAATAGTTGTACCTAGTATGTGTTTTGGAGTTGATTATTTGGATTAATTTTCCCAGATATCCAATGGACTTTTTCATTTCTAGATTAAATGTTTTTTTAATTTTGGCAAGTTTTCTTGGTTTATAATTTTACATATTCTGTTCCATTTTTTGTTTTTTCTCTTTCTCACTGCAATATGTTATTTTTCTTCGCTTTGTTTTCCATTTCCACTACTTTCTCTTTGATCTTTTTCATCTCTTTCCTTATCCCCACTCATTTTATTCTCTATTTTGATTCCCTAAATTTTCTCAATAGTTCTTATGAAATAGTTTTTGAGTCTATTTTCTCTGGGGCATTTTATAACTTTTTCTTCATGTCTGCAATAAACTTGTTTTTTCTTTCATTTATTTCCTGAGTTTAGCTACTTTTCACATTTTATTTTTTTGTCCAAGTCTGTTCTTCGTTTCTGAATTTCTAGCTCTAGGTGGCTTTTCATATCATCAAATTCTTGTTTGAATGTATTAATTCCATGTGGAATGTTGTCTTTCCGTTTTCCTGTGTCTCATGGTTATTGTTGAGGGGATTTACCTCCATTGATGTGTGTTGTGTTTTCTGACTTTTTGGCAATACTTCAATATGAATCTGTTCATCATTTTTTCTTTTTTTGTTACTTTTTATGGGTATTGGGGTTTTACAGGATTTTTAGCTCATTGGCTCCCTCTTCTGTTAGTATAGCAAATTCTGGATACTGTGGTGGATTTTTTGTTTTGGTATAGTGGGGGTTATCTGTTTTGAATTTTAGCTCTCCTGTGTACTATGATCTGGAATTTATCCCTTTTTGCTTTTTTGTCTCTTAACATTCCAGTAGCCTAAGGATATTTCTCTTCCTTTTGGTCTTATTTCTCTCCCAGAAGAGAATCTGCTCTTTCATATTGCACCAACTTTTAAATCCCTTCCCTATATAGTCAGTGCTCGATCTGCTTGGATACCTTTTTAGTGTTTTTGGAACTTAGGGTGGACTTTGTCTTTTATGATGGCGATTTTATAACATTAGGCCAACCCTAGCATCCCTGATCCTCTTCATCCTAGTTTCTTGCATTCCATCTTTGCTGCAAAGCCTGGTGGCAGATCAGGGTGGTGCCCGAGTACCAGAGGTTAGTTGCTGGGATTGGGTGTTTTTTTGCTTATTTTTGTTTACAACTATTTTGAATTTGTGGCAATTTCTGCTATCAAGTTATCTTGAGGACATGATTTTTATGTAGTTTTCTTTACTCTTCTTACTACATTGTATTGTTTTTGGAGGAAATAACGAGAGCTGGCGATCTAAGTAGCCACCATTGTCGACCCAGGAGTTCCCAAAGCTGGAAATCTGAAAAGTACATTTTTTGAGCATTTTTCTTCTTTTTGGGTTTTGATGTCTCATCATCTCATTTAATATACACAACTTCGAGATAGGTAATACTATCTCCAGTTTAGAGATGAAGAAATTGAGACCCTGCAAGATTAAATGACTTGAGGGAGATCACACAGCTGGAAAGTGGTGGAGAAGCTAAGCAGATCTCAAATTGGATGACGTCACACTCTTGTACTCTTACTTCATTCCATCTCCCCGAGTAACTGAACTGAAAAAAATTAACAGTGTATTGCAGCCTAATACATCGTAGTGATTATCAGTAGAAAATATCTACTTATTCATGTGTCCTTGTTCCTTCTGTTTTCCTGTATCCCTCTTCTGTTTTGGTAGTCTCTTCCTTGTACTGCTCCTTTACTTTGCAACATACCTTTTCCTTGCTCTAATTGAGATGATGCAGGCTACATGCTGTCCTATGGGAAAATGGTTCAGCAAATGTTGGTTTTATTTGGTTTGTTTTTGTCCTAACAGAACTACATTCACTTGTGGAGGGGCCAGTGTACACTCATATTCTTTTTCACTCATTGCAATGTTCTCTCCATCCCCGAATAAAGACTAACCCTGTCTGCCACCTCTATATTGCCTTATCCTGAGTCCGTGTACATGTCTCCACTCATGGGAATGATAGCCCCCGGTAGTGGTTGACAACAGATTTTGGTAGCCTCTTTTCTAGAGTGGGGAGTTATATTTTCTGTATTTTTTTTAAAGTAATTTAGTCTGCACCTTAGGGGTGCTTAGTTCATATTTTTGAAGTACCTTAATCAGGAATCCACACTCCAGGGGTAGTTAGTTAACATCTGAAAGACCCTAATCAGGATTCTATACTCCAGAGGCAGCCAATGCAGCCGTGGTGCTCTCTATCTGCACCAGTGGGCCTGTTAATTAGAGGAAAAGATGTAAAAAGTCATTTTTCACTGGTGAAAGCAATGGTATTTAAGATACGTAGTTGACCAAGAATTTCCACTGAGGCAAGGATGGAGGATAAGGATTTGGTGAGGTCAGTAGCTTTCCAGCCCAAGTGGGAGCTTTGATTCAATGGTCCTGGGCCTGCAGCCCTTGAAGGTGGATCTTGGTGGCTCACCTGGCCAGTGGAGCACAGCAAAGTCCCCTTAAGAGTCAAATCCAACTCACCCTGCCTGCTTCCCTACCCAGAGTGCATTGGACCCACACCCTGGCTCCATTCATTGTCTTTTTGTCTTTCTGCCTGTCTGTCTTTTGATTGAATCCCAGGGCATTCTACCTCTGAGCAACACCCCCAGCCCTGTTTTATTTTTTATTTTGAAACAGGGTGTCACTAAGTTGCTGAGGATCTAGCTAAATTGCTAAGGCTGGCCTTGCACCTGTGATCTTCCCATCTCAGCTGCCCAAGTACCGGGATTACAGGTGTGCACCACCATGCCTGGCCACTCATGGTATTTCTTGTCCTCAGAGATATTACTCTCAATTTTGAGCCAGACTATTTATTTTTATTTTCCTAAATTATATTTTATGTGTAATTATGTTTTAAGCAGATTGGATATCTCCAGAGTACAGATTTATATTGCCATTTCGATCAGAAGCACACAAATTATTTTTAAGTGGTAACTTTTTTATATTTTCTACTTGAAAGTATTGTCAGTATTCTGAGGCCAGGTTCCCATCTGTGGAATAGCATTTGTAGATAAGTAATTTGTTTGATACTTTAGTGGTTGAATGAGGCTTGGCAATTTTTTTTGAAGGCTCTTTTTTATATTAAATTCTTTTCAATACTGGCAAATAGTTCTCATGTTAAATAGGGATTGTGTGTGTGTGTGTGTTTCTACTACTGAGCTACATTCCCAGCCCATTTTTATTTTTTATTTTTAGGGAGGGTCTCACTAAGGTATCTTGCTCTGACCTCAAACCTAGAAGCCTGTCTCAGCCTTCCAAGTACTGGGAATACAGGCATGTGCCACCACGCCCAGTTAGAAATAATATTCTTAAATTCAAGAAGTAATTTAAGTTATATATATATTATACTATATATAAACTTTGCATAATTAGTATGCCATGAGTAACATGAGGAATGGCATCTGCCAAGAGCTCCTATAGTAAACACAACTATTGTCTCATACCTTAATTAACACATTTAAATGATAAATGACATAACAGATTACTCAATAAAAAGTTGTAATGTATTATTGGAGCCCTTGTTTTCTGCAGTTTGGCGACATACATGTATGAATGATGACATGTGTTACTGATCTTGTCTTACCAAACATACTGAGGACAGAAAGCAGCCGTGGACTGGTGGTCGAGATTGCTGTCTGTACTCACTGGCAGACAAAGTAGTTTTTTAAATAATATATTTAGCTGCATTATTATTCACTTTATCTGTTTTTTAAATATGCTAGCTCTAATGTAGGTATACATATAAGTTGCTATAACTTATGTAACCACAGATGTACAGATTTAGTTAGTGGAATCTTGGGATTCTGAAACTTAAAAAGACTTTAGATATCATCCAGTTAATCCTTTCCCCAATCTCTGAGAATCTTAGTTAAATCCTCTTTCCATGAGTCCATGCTTAGTCCAAACCACAGGCATGATTTATACCCCTTAGGCACATATATGTAAATATTCATATCTACGTATAGTAAAGGTGTGTGTGTAGTAAGAAACATTTGGGGCCAAAAGAATTTTAGTAGAAATAATTAGTTAAAAGGCATCAATAGTACTATCCTATTAGTGAGAGTCTTCAAAACTAGATTTGAGAAATCTTCACTAGATAAAAATCCCAGGATGGGAAATATCAGTAGTAAGAAAATTGGGAAGGAAATAAAGTATTTCTAATTTCAAAGTGTTTTAAAACCTACATATACCATTTTATTACATGGTGTAGTAATACAGATATTAAGGAATGATGTGGTCCAATAGTTTGGAAATATGTACATTTTGTTCTAATTGTTGTGTGAGGCCTTAACTGAATTTCAGTTAAATTATTTTTGTACAAAGCTTTTTCCATAAGGCTCTGATAGTTCTATCTGACCTCACAGGGTTTTTGTGAGTATTAGACTAGTCATGGTTGATTATATTATCCTTTCAAATCGCCATTTAATTTCCAGCTGATGTAAGTGAAATAGATAATATAAATTAATTAATATTGGATCCGTTCAGTGTTTATGCTCTAGGAGATTTCAGGAGACAAACGGAAAGATATGGTTTTAAACAAATGTGCCATGTGGGGCTGTGGCATTTTATTATTCATACCTTGCTTATTTGTTGCTTTTTAATGGGCAATCTATCATATTAGTGTGCATATAAGTAGCTGTACGCCATGTGATCTCTCAGGCCTTATTGATTTAAACTACATTTACCTTATCAACAATCACCGTTGTGGCAGGTAGCTAATGTTTAGGTGACGCTGTGTATGTGTCCTGTTTGTGACTCATCTGTGCTCTTTTGTGAAGAGCATTTTGTGTCAGCTCAGTTTCTATTACTTTTCTTTCTGCCTGAAGCTCTGCTTACAGTTTGGCTGCATCCCCTCCTGCCTCCATACCGTGCTGAATTTAGAAGGCTCCTTGTCTGCTAAGCACTTTCCCACCTAGCTGTGGGCTTGGTTTTGCTGGATAGAGTACTTCTGTGGCCTGAGGTGTCTAGGGTCTTCATGTATAAAACAAAACCAGTAACTGAAATGTCTATTCTTGGAATGTCACATTTGGAAATATTGATGATCTTTTTTTAAATTTGCCTTCAAAATTGTCATCTTCAGAGGCTTGAGGCTTCTTGGTTCGATTGCCAGTCCCACTAATATTAAAGAGTATACTTATGCAGTACCGTATTATCACATGCCCTCTATATTGTAAGGAAAACCACATGAATGCGGTCATTCTTTATGTCCTTCTCTCCCTTTGTGAGTTTTGGGTGGCTAGTGAGTCTAATACAGACATTATGAATAAATATGTGGAGAACTTATTCATATAAGAATGAACTTACAGCCGGGCGTGGTGGCGCACGCTTGTAATCCTAGTACTTTGGGAGGCGGAGACTGAAGGATCCAGGTTCGCGGCCAGCCTCAGCTCTCTCGCTCTCTCGCTCTCTCCCTGCCTCTCTCTCTCTCTCTCTCTCTCTCTCTCTCTCTCTCTCCCTCTCCTTAGTGAGGCCCTCCGCAACTTCGTG
>PVJS01010492.1:0-31701 GCA_004027185.1 Glis glis | reverse complement strand
CCATTTTTATGTGTATAGTTCACTGATACAAAATGCATTCATAGTGTATGGACCCATCCTACCATCCATCTGCATTATGTTTCATCTTGTACAAGTGAAACTCTGTACCTATTAAATAAAAACTCTCCATTTTCCTCCTCCCCTATTCCCTAGCAACCAACATTCGATTTTTCATTTCTAGGAATTTAACTACTCTAAATACTTCATTGTAAGTGGAATCATACAGTATTTGCCTTTTGTGACCGGCTTCTTTCACTTGGCATGGTGTTTTCAATATTCATCCATGTTGTGGCATGTATCCCTTCCATTGTAAAGCTGAATGATATGCCATTGTTTGTATGTATCATATTTTGGTTATCCATTCATGTGTCAGTGGGCACTTGGGTTGTGTCTACATTTTGGTGATTGTGAATAATGCTGCCCAGAAGATGGGTATGCAAATATATATTTGATAATCAGTGTTCATAAGGGATACTTATTGACTTACCATTTTCTAGTAGTGTCTTTGGCTTTGGTATCAGGGTAATGCTGACCTCACAGAATGAGTTGGGAAGTTTTCTTTCCTTTTCAATTTTTTTGGAAAAGTGTGAGAAGGATTGCTTAAGTTCTTTAAATGTTGGGTAGAATTCACTATGAAGCCATCAAGTTCACAGCTTTTCTTCATCACTAGACATTTGATTGCTGGTCAATCTCCTTCCTAGTTATAGGTTGACTTAGTTTTACTATTTGTTCATGTTTTACTGTTGGTTGGTGTTATGTTTCTAGGAATTTGTCCATTTCATCCAGGTTATATACCATGTTGCTAACATATGGCTTTTATTATACTGGTGTAGTTTTCTTCTCTTCTTAGTTTACTGACTTTTTATCATGAAAAGGTGTTGAATTTTGTCAGATGCTTTTTCTGCATCAGTTTAGGTGATCATGTGTTTTCCCTCTTCATTCTTAGTGTGGTGCATTCCATGTTGAATCATCCTAGCATTCCAGGAATGAATTCTTCTTGGTCATGGTGCACAATCTTATAAGTGTGCTACTGAATTCAGTTTGTTTGTAATTTGTTGGCTTATTATATTATTTAATTCCTCTGCTTCCTTACTTTTGTTTTATTGGTCTATCTGTTGTTGGGAGTGGGGTACTGTAATCTCCACTATTTAGAACTATTTGTTCTTTTGTTTCGGTTACTTTTTGCTTCATATATTTTAGTAGTCTGCTATTAGGGGGATTAATTTTTATTGTATTTTTTCTGTATTGAACCTTTTATTAATATGCAATATCTTTTTTGTCTCTTTAATCTTTTAATTTAAAATATTTTTCCTATTAGTAGAGCCACTTTTGCTCTCTTTTTGTTGCTATTTCCATGAAATATCTTTTTCCTGTTCTTTTGCGTTTAGTCTGTGCCTTTGGATCTATTTGTGCTTTTGTAGGCAGCATATAGTTTGATCATTTTTTAATCCATTGTGCCAATCTGTGTCTTTTGATTTGAGAATTTAACCCATTTACATTTAAAGTAATTATTGTCGGGCATGTTGGTGCACACCTGCAATCCCAGTACTTGGGAGGCTGAGACAGGAGGATCACAGGTTTGAAGCCAGCCTCAGCAACTTAGTGAAGCTCTCAGCAACTTGGCAAGACCATGTTTCCAAGTAAAAAATGTGTAGCTTGGAGGTAGAATGCCCCTGGGTTCAATCCCCAGCACCACCATAAAAAAGTAATTACTGATAAGGAGAGATGTCTGTTATTCTGATATTTGTTTTCTATATGACTTATTGTTTTTCTCTCATATCCTGCATTACTGTTTCTTTTGTATTTACTGAATTTTTTTGTAGTGAAACATTAAAATTTCCTTTTTATTTTCATTTGTATGCATTCTTTAGCTATTGGGGGGTTACCAAGAGGATTAAACATTCTAAGGTTATAACATTATAACTTAAATTTATTTCAATTATCTAATTTCAGTAATGTACAAAAAACTCTGCTTCTTTAATGCTATGTGCCAACTGCTTTTGGTTGTTGATAAAACAGAATTACATCTTTATATGTTTTTCACCTCAATTCATAAAATAACAAATGCATTGGTTTCTTAAATTATGTAGAAAACAAAATGTGTATTTATAAAGTAAATAAAAAACAAAACAGCTATAAAGTATATAGAAAACAAATACCAAAATGATAGAAGTAAGTCTTTCTTCACCAGTAATTACTTTAAATGTAAATGAATTAAATTATATAATCAAAAGACATAGATTAGCAGTACTAGATTCTAGACTAATTATTGTGTTTTAAGTCTTTTAAACTTTTAAACCATGTAGAAAACAAAAAGTATAGTTACAAATTTAATTATTGCCTTTTATAATTGCCCAAGTACTTACCTTTTTTGAGATCTTTATTTCTTCATAACAATTTTTAGTTACTGTCTAATGTCCTTTCATTCAACCTTTATAATTCCTTGAGCATTTCTTTCAGGGCAGGTCTAGTGATAATGAAATGTCTTAGCTTTTGTTTATCTGGAAATATCTTACTTTCTCCCTTATGTTTCTTTTTTTTTTTTTGTGGTACTGGGGATTGAACCCAGGGGCATTCTACCTCCGAGCTACACCCCCAGCCCTATTTTGTATTCTTTATTTGGAAACAGGGTCTCACTAAGTTGCACAGGGCCTGACTAAGTAGCAGATGTTTGAGGGAGAACTTTTCAAGATGTAGGATTCTTGGTTGACACTTTTCTGTTTATTCATTTGCTTTAGCACTTTGGATTATTCTACTGTCTTCTGATTAGAAATCTGTGCACAATCTTATTGAGAATACCTGTATGTGATGAGTTGCTTCTCTCTTGCTGATTTTAAGATTCTCTTTTTGTCTTTCAGATGTTTGATTATGTATCTTAATATGAGTCTCGTTGATTTTCTCTTTCTTGGAGTTTGTTGAGTTTTTCAGATGTTTATATTTTTTCATAAAATTGGGGAAGTTTTCAGCTATTATTTCTTAAAATATTTTCTATGCTACTTTCTCTATCTCCCTCTTTTGGAACTCCTACAATACACGTTTCTTCTCTTTTTTTTTTCCCCTCAGATTTCATAATGCCCATTGTCCTATCTTCATGTTCATGGATTCTCTCTTCTGCCTGCTTTAGTCTGCCTTTGAATTCCTTTAGTGAACTTTTCATTCCAATTATTACACTTTTTACCTCTGTAATTTCTTTTTGGTTTGTTTTTCATTTTTTAATTTTTTTGTTGATATTGTCATTTTGTTCATACATCACTTTCTTGACTTTTTCCACATTTTCTTTTAGTTCTTTGAGCACTTGTAAGATATTTTATAGTCTTTGTCGTGTGTTATCTACCACTAAGTCTTCTTAGGGACAATTTCTATTGATATTTTTTCCTTTGAATAGGTCATATATTCCTTTTTTTGTATGCCTTGTGATTTTTGTTTTGGTTGAAATTTGGCATTTAAATCTAATGATTTGGTGACTCTGGAAATCAGATTTTCCTCTTTTCCTAGGGGTTGCTGTTTTTTGTTGTTGTTGTTGTTGTTGTTATTATTGTTGTATATAGCCTTTGTCCCAAGGATCATCCTGGGTATGAATTTAATGTTTTCTCATTTCCTCTCTATGCATGTACCTTTCCTTTGTCATGCCCAGTCACTTAGTAATTTTTTGTATACATGAAATTGTTTTTGGCCATCTTAGTATTTAATGTGGTGCTCCTAAAAGAGGAGAAAGAGAGAGAGAAAAAAGGAAGGGGTGGAGGGAAGGGTACAGCCCCTTAAAACCTCTGGTAAGTCATTTCAGCAAGAGGGAGAGGGGATTGAACAGTTGAAGTGGGGTAACAATCATGGCAGCTCACCTCTGTCTGCACCTCTGTAATCAGAGGAAGAAATCAGCCGTCACAGCATAGATACCAAATATATGGAGGGTAAGATCCTTTTGGCCCATCCTATTTCTTGCCATCTGTGTACAAGCTGTCCCAGGAAAATGTACACAGCTGCCTGTCAGGGGTCTGGGGTGGGAGTAGACAAGTAGCTACAACTGTGCTAAGAGCTGAAATTGACTGGCATTAATTGCAGCTTACCATCCAAGCATTCCAACGGAAGCTACAACCAACCTTCTGCAGCCTCTAGAGTTCCAAAGTTCAGTTTTATGTCCATTAATGATGGGGATACTTTCTGAGAAATCCATCATTAGGTGATTTTGTCCTTGCCTGGAAATCGTAGCATGAAGAAGACTATGATGTCATTAGGCAACATGGTTTTATGGAACCACCATTGTATATATGGTCAGTTGTTGACTGAAACATTATTTTGTGACACATGACGATTGTTACATCAGTCAAATTCGGCCAGTACAATTGTCTAGGTGAGGAGAGAGATTCCTGGTGCTTCTTACTCTGTCATCTTTCCAGAATTCTCCCTAAGTGCATTTTATGAGTTGGGGGCTCCCCAAGAAGACTGAGGAGAATAGCCTGCAGAGGATTCCATGTTATCAGAAGTAGAGGTTTTAGAGACTTTATGTCCACTTTACTCCACATACTGGGATATTTTCAATCTTCCCTAAGTAGATTTCAGTATGATTCCAGTGGTGCAGAACCACTTAGATTGTTTTTTAGTCCAGTTTGAGCTTAAGTCTACTGAGAAGAATGCATTCATTCCTTTAGGCTATCACATATTGTAAAAACCTTCCATTTGCCAGGCATGGTGGCACACACCTGTAATTCCAGTACTTGGGAGGCTGAGACAGGAGGATTGCAGGTTCGAGGGGTGAGACCCTGTTTCAAAGTAAAAAATGAAAAAAATAGGACTGGGGTGTAGCTCAGAAGTAGAATACCCCTGTGTTCAATCCCCAGTACCACAGAAACAAAACAATACAAAACAAACCTCAAGAACAAAACCTTGCATTTATTTTGAGGGTTGAAGGACAGGGAAAGGTGGGGAAAGCTTTTAACAACTAACTTCCATCTTTGGGCTTGTATTCACTTTTGCTTATGTCTGTCTTCATCCTGCCATTTGTACAATGAGAGAATTATTTTTAGGCCAGAGGTTTGTAACTTCTGGTTCTTTTGGTAGTCGTAAAACCCCTGAATTCATACGCGAAGTTTTGTATATTATTTTGTGACTCTTAGAGAATGCACACTATTTGAAGGGAAAGGCCTGTGGCTTCCAGTAGAGACAGAGGTCTCAGATCACCAGCTAGTCCCTTTCCTCAACTACCCATAGGGGTTAAGAACCACTGGTGTAGGCTGTTTATTCCTTTCCAAAACCAAGTGGTTTGGATGAAGGCTGTAGTCTAAAGATCTGTAGAGGCTTTTGACATATAACATCGCTTCTCCAAAAATTTCCATGGATTATTAGCAGTTTATGTCTCCAATAGATGATGATGTACCAGACATATGTTTAAAGAAAAATAGGAGGTTGTTCTTTTGTATTTATAAAATATTTCTTTATTACTCTATTTTTATTTTATGAGGATTGAACCCAGGGGTGCTCTTAACACTGAGCTACACTCTCAAGTCCTTATTATTTTTACTTTTAAACATGGTTTTACTAAGGTGCTGAGGCTTACCTTGAACTTGTGATCCTCCCGTCTCAGCCTCCCAAGTACTGGAATTATTTTCATTACTCTTTCCTTAGAGTCTTGTCTCACGTGTGCATATTGTTTTGCCTTTATTTCTCTTTTTTTTTTTTTGCGGTACCGGGGATTGAACCCAGGGGCGTTCTACCTCCGTGCTACACCCCTGGCCCTATTTTTTTTATGCTTTATTTTGAAACCAGGTCTCACGAAGTTGCGGAGGGCCTCACTAGGTAGAGAGAGAGAGAGAGAGAGAGAAACAGAGAGAGAGAGAGAGAGAGAGAGAGCGCTGAGGCTGGCCGCGAACCCGGATCCTCCGGTCTCCGCCTCCCAAAGTACTGGGATTACAAGTGTGTGCCACCACGCCCGGCTTTTATTTCTCTTTATTTCTTTTTTCATTTATAATGATTTTAACTTACTTACCTTTCTCCTCTACATGTATTTATAATATTTCTTACTCCAGCTTTTAATTAATAAATAGGAACTTGAGGCGGGGGTCTGGCTTTTTGTAATTCTCCTACAGCATTATGAATGGCATTTTATAAACAATGCAGGCTTAATAAATATCAATGGCCTTATGTCAGAAATAGTCTGTGAAAACCTTCCCTTGGAGATTTGCATACTCATTTATAATTGCTTCTACTTCTTATTACTAACTAATGGGTGTGATTTGAGGAATATAAATATTATTTTGTGACTTTTAGAGAATTATTATGCAAATTAATTTAACTGAAAAAAATCAAGGCAGTGATCCTATTTATTAGACTTATGGATTTGAATTTGACAGTGAAAACTGTCGATTATTATTACTAGTGTTTATTATTTACGTTGCAGTGAGGGAGATAAACCTGCAGGACATCAAGGAGGATTTGGAGTTGGATCCAGAGGAGAACAGCACCCTTTTTATGGGTGTCCTTATCAAGGGGCTGGCCAAACTGAAGAAGATCCCACAGACCGTTAAAGCCATCACAGAGCGCCTGGAGCGGGAGTTGAAGCAGATTGTGAAGAGGTCTACCACCCAGGTGGCAGACAGCGGCTACCAGAGAGGGGAGAACCTCACTGTGGAGAACCAGCCAAGGTACACCGGGGCGCAGCTTGTGCTTTCCATATCTCTCTATTGTATGTTTTCTAGGGTGATGCATAAGTAACTTATCTCCCATCAATGTTATGTGTTTGAACTTGCAATACTATAGCTCATACAAACTCGGATAAAGACAGCTCGACCCCACATAATTCAGCCGTCTGGTTTTTGGTGTTATTGAGACTTTTAAGGCATATTGTCCCATATTCACATATGTTGACTGAAAGATACAGACCTATCTATAATAAAGTTACTTATATTCAATGAAATGATATTGGGTGAATAAGTAAATTCAATGAAAGAATGTAGCAGTTATTGAACATACATTAGCTACTAAGCAGTTTTCAGTGATTTATGGTGACAGTTTCCCGTAAGAATAGAAGGCGAAGTAGAGCATGTCTTCTTGGCTCAAATGGTGTCAGCTCCTGAGAGGTATGCACAGTAGTCATAATCTTGTTGATAATGTTGGTAGGGAAGTTCTACTATTTGCACTTAGTGCTTTTAAATTTTTTTAAAAAGACATTCAACAGATTTAAGGAGAAATAATGCTAACTAAAAAAATTTAGTATAGACTTCCCTAGACTTTTAATTTTGTAGAAAAATGAATACATTCTATTTATATTTTCCATATTCTTCTGTATATCTAAATGACATTGATTTTAATTGTACTTTAAGACTCTTCAAAAAGTAATTCCTTGTGAACTTAATTCAAAAATTCTGTGGATGGGCCAGGCATGGTGGCGCAGGCTTGTAATCCCAGTACTTAGGAGGCTGAGACAGGGGGATTACAGGTTCGCGGCTAGCCTCAGCAACTTACTGAGACCCTCAGTAATTTAGCAAGACTCTGTTTCAAAATAAAAAATAAAGAGGGCTATGGGTGTAGCACAGAGGTAGAACACCCCTGGGTTCAATCCCCAGTACTTAAAACTACTGTGGTTGGTAAAAACAAAACCAAAAACTAGTGTCTAACCCTGTCCTGCCACAGAATGTTTCAAAGCAAATGGTTGACGAACTTGCATTTCGGAGCCCAGATCTCACTTTGTATTCTGACCTTGTGATCTGTGCACAGGGTTGCTTGCTTTAAATGAGGTTATATGGCTGTGGTGTTCCGTAGAGTGGTACCGGTAAGCTGTGCATACATACATCTGTGAATACACGTGTTTATTTCCTGTTGGTGCTTTTTTTTTTTTGCGGTACCAGGGATTGAACCCAGGGGCGTTCTACCTCCACGCTACACCCCCGGCCCTATTTTTTATACTTTGTTTTGAAACCTGGTTTCACGAAGTTGCGGAGGGCCTCACTAAGTAGAGCGTTCTTCAATTTCTATGTCTTTTAATCACTCATGTCGTCATCCAGAGAAGGCAGGGAATGGTTCTCAACTGAACTTTGCTTTTCTTCTTTCCTTGCCTGGTGCCTGGATTTCCGTGAAGACATTTTGACTCCTTTCTAATGAATACTCTAGAATTCTGGTATGTTATTTGCCCTATTGCTGCAAGTCCCTAGACAAATAGACTGAACTTTCATAGGGAAATAACATTACTATAATATATACTAGAAATAAAGCAAAAGGGCACAGATCAATAACTTTCCTGCAGATCTCATTACAGTACCCTTAAAATCATCATGTCTTTTGTAGGATTTTGACCTCTTCCTCTTCTGTTGCCTAGCCCCTTCCAGAATTCATGAATGGAAATTACAGCACTAGGAGTAGAAATTGAGCTCACTGCCCCAGGACATACTAGGAGTTTCTCTATGAGGAATGAGTCTGCAGCATTTTTTTTCTCTAAGTTTTGTTTCTTTGTGAGTATATTCAAAGGCTTTTGTAGGCAAGATATATTAGACACTAACAAGTGAACAAGCTGTTTGCTTTAGTTTCGTGTCTGTAACATAATTCTATTTTACAAAACATTCAAACCTAAAAATTTTGGACCTAAACTCTTTATTATAAGATAAATATTATAAATAATTATATATTATTTGTAAATAATATATAAATATTTATAATATTAAATATTATAAATATTATAAGATAAATATTATATAAGATATAAGATAAAATATTACAGAAAAACAAACATTTGAGGTGATCCACTCCATTAGAAGATTAAAGATTCAAGTCTTGGGCAAAGATTCCAAATGACTGATAATTTGGAGCTAGTTTCTGCTGGTTGTTTGCTATCAAATGCTTTAAAACTCCTCAGGAATTAATTCCCTCGAGTTAATCACAGTCATCCACAAGTGATTAGCATTGTTGCTTCTAGAGGATTGGGTTCTAGAAAGGATATCGTCAAATTATCTCTTGGAGCTTGCATGGTGCTTTGTGTGCATCAGACTTCATTTAGGAAGGAGTTGGGGCATTTACTTCAGAGTGAAGTAAAATCACAATGCTTGGTGGCGGCATCATCATCATCATCATCATCATCATCATTACTGTTATTTTACCATCCAAGGAATCTTATGGCTAAAGTTACAAGAATCTGTTTTCCTTAAAGAAGGTTGAAACATAGGCAAAAGGAACTGTGAATTCTCCCTCTCCAATATGTATATTCTCTTGCCCACCCCCTAATGAAATAGTATATTCCAAAATTCTAGCATATAAGCGATGCTCTGAAACAAGATACCGGTTCTGTAACTTTCCCTAAAAGTTTCATTGTTTGTCCTCATCTTGTTAAATATATTCTGGTTTTGCTGCATTGCAGGCTTATTTTCATTTGTCTTTATGTAAAGAGAACTAATGTTGTGTGCAATTTTGCTAGAAATGTAGAAAGAACCAGGCTAGTGAATTCAGTCTTGCTTTAATTCCTACAGAGTCAGAATACTTTCTCAGCCAATTTAAAAAAAATCACTTAGGTGACTACCTTATTATTTTATTTTTTTTCTCCCAAACTATTTGTCACCTATAAGAAAAATATTTCATTTTTTGGTTCATGCATAATTATTGGCGTCTGTAGTCCTATACATAGTATTAAAGGTACCTGTTCAACTACTGTTATCGTTAGCTGGTAACTTGATGGAACACTGGGGTAATGTGTGCATTGCTAATTTACAAGAACCACCTGCTACCCATTATTTCCTCAGTAGGGCAAGGCAGTATCTTCAGCTTCAGATGGCAAATGTGACCTGCAGCCTCTGCATTTCAGAACCAATTTCTTTAACTCCTGTTGTCTAATTGTTGATTATTTCCCAAAATCTAGCTCATGAGTATTTTCATATCATTTTTTGTGTGTGCGTAAAAGAAGCTGGAAGAAGTTCTCTAATATTTAACAAGTAAGAAAAGCATGAAGAAGAAATGGAAGGAAAAGTTTTTCTCAGAGGTGTGAAATCTTGTCAAGAATAAGGAAGAAAGAAGAATGTGGGAAAAGAGAATGATTGTCGTGTGTAGCAACTACTCTATCTATTTGAAAATGATCCTATTTATATATGAAGGCAAATATTCACTGCAGAGTCTGGGCACGGTAACCCACACCTCTAATCCCAGCTACTCTGAAGGCCAAGACAGGAAAATTGCAAGTCTGAGGCCAGTGTGGGCAAGTTAGAGAGACCCTGTTTCCAAATAAAATAAAAAGGGCTGGGGATCTCACTCCATGTTGGAGCACTTGTCTAGCATGTGTGGGCCCCAGCACCATCAAAAAGAAAAAAGTCATTGCAAGGGGACATGCTAGAGACTGACTCCACTTGGGTAAGACTGTTGGTATTGAAGAGGGCAGAAAAAATGTAATGAGTCGGAGCCATGGCTTCAGGGAGACAGATTTGCAATGTTCATTGACCTCTGTTATAAAGAAGGAAGATTAAGTGTCAGCTATGAAAAGCAGAGAAAATTACATGCTTTGTGCTCACTGTGATATGGAAGAAAGTTCCTGGAAAACACAGGAAAGAAATATACTTCAGTGCTAAAAGTGGGTGTGTTTGGGTAGTAGGCTGCAGGTTCTGTCTTCCTACTCCCCTCATTTTACAACATATATTAAGTTATATTGAACAATAAATCCATTATTTAAGAATTAAATTATCACTCGTTATTTTAATTAGAAGAAATCAATAAAAATGCCTACTGGAGGTATGGATGTCCATAAAATTAAATTTTAATATGGAAAAATATAATACCTATTTTTGGACCAACTGGTTATTCTTTAAGTTTTTAAAAAATAATATATGTATCTATGTGTGTGTGTGTGTTTGGTTATTCTTTGACTGTTCCTAGAAAGGAAGAGGTTGTCTTGCTGAGCACCATATCCCCAGAATCTAGCACAGTGCCCACCTGACCCATAATAAATATTTGTTAATGAAAGAATGAATCATGCATATAGTGAATATCTGCCATGGACCAGACACTGGACTAAAGTGACAGAAAAGCCAGACATGGTCCCTGTCCTCATGGGTTTAAATGAGAAGAAATACGTTAATCAGAGAACCCACAGATGCATATGTTACTATAAGCCGTGTGGTAAGAGCTACAGAGGAGAAGCAGAGTCTGCCACGGAAGCAGGTGACTCCAGTTTCCTTATCTAGTCTGGGTAGGTGGATGTGAGGAGGTAGCTTGTTTTATTATTATTTTTTGATAATAAAGTAAGGCAGCTTTTATTGTTTTATGATAGTTGTAGTTGTCAAGCTGTGTTCTTTTGATAGCACCTACCATTTGTTCTTGTTGTGTAGTTAGTATGACATTCACATTTAAGATGTGAGAAGGAGAGCGGCCAGAATCTTGAGAGGCCATTTTCAGTTTTTGCTGACCTCTGTGGTTGATTAGATTTTGATGAGTAATGCCAAGTATGCTTTTCTTAGAGATGGTGGCAATTTTTCATGTCATGGATAATGTTGGAACATTCCTATATTCCCTTGACAACAGATTTTATTATTGAATGCTTTTTTTAAATCTTTGTCAATCTGAGAGGTGAAAACTGGTATTTCCAACGTGGTTTGGATTTGCATTTTTTCTTATTATGAGTGTGGTTAAACTTTTCATTTGTATAAAATAATTTATGGTGGTATCTGGATCATATCTGGATCTATTGCTTCAAAATAAGCTGGATTAAAGTAAAAGATATAAATAAAATAAGCCATAGTGAAGCAGGGTTATGGATACAGGGTGATTTATTATCCTATGACCTTCTCTTTTTTGTGTTTGACATTTTCAAAACTACAGTATTCAAATAATATTTATTTCCTTTTCAATGAACTGTATGTTTCTACTGCATTTGTCTTGTATTGATTTATAGAAACTCTTTATATATTTAGGAAATCTGTTCTTTGAGATTTATCACTTCCGTCCACCCCCAGTTTCTTTTACTTTGTGATGATTCTGCCATGTATACAATTGCTTTTTTATTTTTATGAGGCTATCTTTTTTTTTTTTTTGCGGTACCGGGGATTGAACGCAGGGGCGTTCTACCTCTGCGCTACGCCCCTGGCCCTATTTTTTATGCTTTATTTTGAAACTGGGTCTCACGAAGTTGCGGAGGGCCTCACTAAGGAGAGAAAGAGAGAGAGAGAGAGAGAGAGAGAGTGACAGGGGGAGAGAGAGCGAGAGCTGAGGCTGGCCGCGAACCCGGGTCCTCCGGTCTCCGCCTCCCAAAGTACTGGGATTACAAGCGTGCGCCACCACACCTGGCTTATGAGGCTATCTTTATCAATGTTTTCTTTTATTACTTCTGGATTTTGTGTCAAACTTAGGCCTTCCTCATTCTTAGATTAAAAATATAATTTTCTAGACTTTCTAGTATTTATAAAGTCTCATTCTGCATACAGATGCTTCTTGACTTGTGATATTATTTCCAAGTCAGCCCATCATAAGTTGAAAATATCATGTCAAAAACATGCACTTAGTCCTCGAACCTACTGAATTATTGAACCTACTGAATGCCATAGCTTAGTAGCATAGCGTGCTGTAGAGTATCAGTTGCCCTCATGGTTGAGTGGGTAACTAGGAGCTGAGACTTGCTGCCACTGCCCAGCATCACAAGAGAGTATCCTGCCACCTATCACAGCTAGCCCAGGAAAAGAACAAAATTCAAAATTTAGAGTATGGTTTCTACTGACTGCATATTGTTTTGTACCATTGTAAATTTTTTTTGAAAGTCAAACCATTCTAAGTTGGGGACTTTCTTGATACCCCCTTATCCATGGGGGTACCCAGACTCCCAGCAGATGCCTGGAACTACAAATAGTACCAACCTGACATATATTTTATTTTCTCCCATATTTATGATAAAGTTTAATTTATAAGTTAGGCACAGTAAGAGATTAACACAAACAAGTAATAGGGAACGAGAACAACTATCACAATATTCTGTAATAAAAGTTAGGTGAATGTGGTCATTCTCTTTCCCAAAACACCTTATCGTATTGTGCTCACCCTTCTTGTGATAACATGAGATAATACAACACCTACATGACAGGGTAAAGTGAGGGGGATGACATAGACATGGGACTGAGCGGTAGACTACTGTGAAAGGTTGCTTGGAAACTATCATACCATAATGGATCTGATAACTGACACAGCTACTGACTGGCGAACGAACAGGTAGTGTACAGAGTGGACATGCTGGATTAAGGAACAACTTCATGCTACTCAAAATGCCACACGATTTAAAACTTATGAATTGTTTGTTTCTGGAATTTTCCATATAGTATTTTAGGAATGAAGTTGACAGTGGGTAACTGAAGCCACAGAAAGCAAAACCACAGTTGGGTGTGTGTGTATGTGTGTGGGGTGCTATATATCTTTGGTACATCTGGAGTCTGAAGGTGGGGCCACACTTTTCTAATCAGATCTGACACTTACTATACTGTAGTTTAATGGGCTGTACACCCCTTTCATTTCTACTGCCTCTGTATCTGTCATGTAATTGCTTGTCAGGGTTAGCTGCACGCTTGCTGAATAATTCCAACACCAAATCATTTACTTTATAGTCATGATTCTTTTCAAGGTTAATCTTTGCCTCATTTCCTAAAACTTTTTCCCCTCGTTTCTCAGCCTATGAAGGGTTTAGGTTTTCAGAAATTCACTAAATTATTGCTCTAAACTTTTCCCCTGGTTTCTCAGCCTATGAAGGCTGTAGGTTTTCAGAAATGCATTGAATTATTGTTCTAAATTTTGAAAATATTATGCTTTTGAAATACTTTTAAAATTTAGATTCCAGAATGCAGTAGCAGGTCATACTGATGTAACAGAGCATCCTTATAAAATGGTTTGTATCTGTGAGGAAGTCTGAAGGCTCAGGCCCCAAGGTTAGTTTTATAGTACAAGTATAGTGTTTATGGAAAGAGAATTAAATGAAATACTTCTCTTGATTTCTTTTGGACCTGTGGCTAGAGTCAGTCATGTGTTTCTTTTTCAAATAAGTAGCATTTCATTTCTTCTTTCTGTATTAGTTATTCTACTCCTAAGTATCTGAAATGCAGGACTTGGTAGAAATTGGTCATTTCATTTTGCAGAAAAGTCATTTAAGAGCAGCTTTGAAGCAAGGTCAGGCGCTTGTCCTTGTGGCTTCTTGTAGCCATTCCCGAGCACTGCGTGCAGCACCTGGACATGCTTGGAATCAGGAAGGGCCTCGATGTAATTTAGATGAGTAGTTAATTCGAATCAAAGCAAGCGGGAAGCAAGTAAATTTAACTTCAGTGATTATGATTCCATTTGATTAAATCTCTACTTTTGATTACACATATCAGTGAGAACATGCTTTAAATACACCCAGCTATTAAATATTGAAGGGTATGACTAAGATGAACTGGGGGCATAGAGAAGAAATCTCGCTATTCTTTAACAGCATCACTGCAATATTTTTAAAACAAATGAAAGGAATTAATTCTTTTACTTATGGGACTTATTACTCTAATTTGTAACTAAGATACACAATTCATTACCATGGAAGGTTCCAAGCTCATGTGCTTTCTTGTAAGGCTTAAATAACCTCATTGATAATAGCTCCATAGCTTATAAGGTGAGCTATTAACAACAACAATAATGTTCATAGTTATTTTGTAGACATGAAGTTGGATAGCTATCTTTCTGATTATATATCATCCTTTGCTTATGATTTCTGGAAGAAAAACTCTTAGTTGAATGGGCCAGAAATCCTCATATTATATTTCTTAAATATTTCTTTTATATTAGAGAAAGTTAAAAAAAATCTCTTGATTTTCTTGTTTTACATTCTACAGCAGGTTCAAATTAGAGATCCGATCAGTTAAGGAAATCATAGGTAAAATCTGTTTCATGGGCTGTTATAACTTTACTTAGATGTCGTCCTTCATGCCCCATCAAGGTCGCTTCTGTCTTTGGCAGATAGTAGAAACTGCCTTATTCTTGCTATTTTCTGTGCACTTGTTAATATTATAATACAAAAGGTTTTCCAAACCCAAATGGACACTGGATCTTTTCATTACAAAAACAAACCTCAGAATGGTGTATAATTATATGCACCTATTTAAAAATAAAGGTAGCTTATAGCCTAATGTCTGATGTGTGCATATATAAATGCATCACTTTCAGTCTATGTTGTGTAATTATAATGCACCAATAATTATTAAAAGAAAAAGAAACACGAACAAGCAAACATGGGACAAATGAAATTCTTTGCTTGGTGATGTATAGATAGAGGTGGTGCTGGATATGATTAGAGCACCTTCTTGTATATCTCAGGTTGTATTTCAAATTGCCCGGGCTCCTCTAGCTCCTGGCCTGTCCCCTTGGCACAGTCTAATTAGATTGGACTGAGTTTGTAGGAGGGTTACCTTTGTGTTTGTAACCTGATTTAGGTCTGGGCTCATATTAAATGCTCAAGAATTGTAATGAGTGAATATGCAAAAGATGTGAAGAAGATAATTTTTTTTAATAAGAGGAAGTAAATTTTTTTTGAGTCTCAGTTCTACTCACAGTGGGGTATAAGGATCTACAGAGCTAGTGTTACTTGAGAGGTAGAAATGCAAATTGCCCCATGGGGGTGATTAAATTGGAATCTCTGGGTGCAAGACCCCCAAGACTCTATGCTTTAGATGATTCTTATGCATGCTAAAGGTTTAGAGTGTTCTTTACAGCATCACAAACATCACAGAGTTCTGAAGTTTTGTAGCATTCATGCTTTACAAAACAGTCTGCCATCCGGCATGTCACCTGAGCTAGTCTCACCCCTGGTGTAATCATAGGCAGGGGTGTTATTATTAATCCCAGACTTATCCAAGGAAACCTGAAAGCCAAAATAACTTGACAGTGCACAAAGCTCACTCGTGGTGGGATCAAGAGTAGAAGTAGTCTCCTTCCACCACGTAAGTTTGCTGATGTTTCTCGCTCATTTCCTGGACCTGGTTGTTTTTGCTCAGAAAAGGGCAGCATTTGTACTGACATATCTATTCTCCTGCCCATAACCCCCATTATGATCAATGGCAGGCTTCTCAGAAGTAACTGGACATGTTAAGAAGTGGGATCAGCAGCCACAGAGTAAATGGATCCTAATTAGCTCACTTGAGACTCAAACTTCATTACCTAAACAATTCCTCTAGAAGCCTGGCCATTCTCATACTAAGTGTAGTATACAACAAAGTGCTAAAAATATGCACCCAAAGTCTTAACTTTTATTATCTCTGGGAAGTAGATTTATGGATAATTTTTTAATGTTCCACAATAATAATTTTTTTTTTAATGGGAGAAAGGCTTCTCCTCCTCCTCTTCCTCTTCCTCCTCCTCCTCCTCCTCCTCCTCCTCTCTTTTTTGTGGCCCTGGGGATTGAACCTGGAGCGTTCTACCTCTGAGCCACACTCTCAGCCCTATTTTATTTTTTATTTTGAAGCAGGGTCTCTGTATGTTGCTGAGGGTCTTGCTGTGTTGCTGAGGCTGGCCTTGAACCTGCAATCCTCCTCAGTCTCCCAAGCACTGGGATTACAGGCATACGCCACCATACCTGGTTTGGGAAAGGCTTTTAAAAGAATGACACTGATACTTTAATTCAAAGAAAGATGGCCTTGACTTATTTTCTAATCTTAGTCACTAGTTTGCCACACTTCAGCAGGTTCATTTGAGGTCATCTCTCCAGAATCCAGAAGCCTGACTTGACGAGGAGGCAGTGACGCAGGAAAGAAGTGACCAGAGCCAGGACCCAGTTCACGGTGCTTGTTATTTTTGCTGTGTTTCACTCTATATTGCTAATAATTTTTTTCCTGTTCTTTTCATAGTGCAGATGGAGAATTAGTCAGCACTCTTCAAATAGTAACTTCTTTTTACATGAAGCCTGTTATTAATAAGCTTATCTCTGTCCCTCTAAAAGTAGGTTTTAGATAACCTTGAAGACTAAATGGGATCTGTGTCCTGTTTGAAATGAAAGGTACTTGGTCAGCTGAGCTTTTAAGAAAGTTTGTGTGTGACCTATAGCCAGGTCAAACTAAAACAATTTGATGTAAGTGCTGATTGGTTTCTTTTAATTTTTCAGATAAAATATAAACTCGAAGTTAGTACCTTCCTACCTTTTCGAGCACAGTGGTAAGGCATTTTCCCACTGATGGACAAAGGCCGAATCCTGATATTAAGGTCTCAGCAGATAAATAGGACAGAACTATTTCCCTCCCTTGTGTGTGTCTTTGCTTCGTGACCAAGTGAGGCAGCTTCTTGGCTGCAGACATGGGTTTCCCAGCCAAATGACTCATTCAAGGTTCCCTGGATGTTAAATTTAGATTCAGATAGTCTTGTCTCACCTTAAATACTGAACATTTTTCACAGCTTGGTGATGTAGCTTCACACCTTAGATACTTCTTGCCTTGTGCAAGTGGCCGTTCCTGTTCCTAACACTCTTCTTAGCCTGCTGCCTTTTTTCTTGGTGGCATTTGTAGACAAGATGCATAGGGATGTCTGTGGGTAGTAAGTTGGTAGAAGATCTGGGAGAATAAATAATGTCTTACTTACATCTATGAGAAGGCTGTTTTTAAAACCTGCCAGGTAATTGGATGTGTGTTTAAAGAACAAATGCTTTCTTCATGTTGACACTTACACTTTTTTACATAAAATAGATTTTATTGCAATATTATTAAAGTTAGCATAAAAGTGTGTGTCTTTCAGCTTGTAGCTATACTCCTTTATGGTCTCATGATTAGGTTGATAAGGTTACTTTTTTAAATAAGGTTACTTTTTTGAGAGCATAGTTTTGTGCAAAATATTTTTTATTATGGGCTTCTAACACCAGGAGATCATAATCAATAACACTTATATCTCTAATCAGGCCTCTATCTCTCCCATTCTGCTGGAGTTAATTTTTCATTCCTTCATTTGACTACTCATTTATCTTCTGTCTTCTGCTGGATATTATGACAAATACGTAAATGCAGTCATAAATTAGAAGCAGTTCTTACCCTCAGTGAGTTGGCAGTCTAGAGGGAAAGAGGAGGACTTACTGGAGGAAAGGGTACTAATTTGAGGGCTGTTTAGTAACTGGGAAGAGATGATATGGCCAGCTCTAGCAGGGTAACAATGACAGTGGAGACAAGCAGGCCCATTTGAGAGGCAGTAACGAGGTTGAAGCAAGCACTTGGTGAAGACTGGGAGATGAGGGAGGAGGGATGGTGAGGCTTGTTCCCTGGGGCAAGTGTTACCAACCACTGTTGTAGGGAACACGGAGAAGTAGGTTGGAGAACGATAGGCTGAGTTCCATTTAAGTCATTGTTATAGTTAGATATAGATGGCCCCTTGAAGAGCTCATAAATATGTGTTTGGAGTTGATGTAATTGAGTCATGAGGGTTGTAATTCCAGCAGTGAATGACCCAAGTGGTGACCCAGGCCAGTAGGGTGTGCCTGGAGAAGGCGGGTCCCTGGGGATGTGGCCTTAGGGATTATATATGGTTCCCTCTCCCCCATCACTGTCTTGCTTCCAGCCTCCATGATGTGAGGAACACAACCCATGTGCTCTCCCTCTCTCCTCCTCCTGTCGACATGCCCCGAGATCCACAGTCCCCAGCCACACATAGACTGAACCCGAAACCATGAGAAAATAAATCTTTCCTCTAAGTTACATGGTAAGTCTTTTAGAGTATAGCTGTAAGAATGCTGACCGGAACAGTCATGTTAACTTTGAGGTTCACAGCTCAGGAGAGTGATCCTGCCAGGAGACACATTTGGGAGTAATTAGCAGATGATAATGAAGATATCCTGATGAATGCACTCTCCTAGAGAGAAGGTGAGGATGGACAAGAACTCACACCACTTAAGGAACAGGCTGAGGAAGAAGTTCCTGAGGGGGAGCACCCAGCAAGGTGGAAGGCCAGCAGGAGTCTAGGGTCTAGGGCTGGTGGAAGAAGGAGGAAGGGGCCAGGGACATAAATCCTGCAGTTATTTGATTAAACACCAAGGAGGGTATACTAGGTTGAGCCAAACAATTATCTGGGACTTTAGCAAGATACATTTTAGTAGAAGACCAGGGGTGAAAACCTGTTTGCAGTGAGAGGGTGGGTACAGGCATTCTTTCCAGCCTTGATTCACTATTAAATAGCACTGATATCTCTCTGACCTCTCTTCTCAAATTATTTCCTCTTTTTCTTACACCCCAAGGACATTCTTTAAAATTGTGTCCTTTGTTCTATTTGTCTCCGAGCTTCAGTTTCCTTGTCTATAACATGGAGATAAAAGTTGTATCTTCTTCATAGGGTTATTCTGAGAATTAAATGAGATAATCCAAATACAGCACTTAGCGCAGTACCTGGCGTGTCGTAATTAGTTAAGAGTGGACATTATCAGTTTAGTCACCATTGCTGTTGTCCTCCTTTGTCACCATCATCTCCATCTTCCTTGCTGTCACTGTCATCATCTCATTTTGGCCTCACTTTCTTAGACTCTCCCACATTATGACAGTTTTAGTTGCCTGTCCTACGCAGAGGAAAGACCCCAGGTTGGTATCTTGCATTCTAGACTTCTCCTAATACTTCCACCCAACGTTGTTCGTTCCTTTATTCACGAACTCAGTTGCCCACAGAATTTGTTTTCTCCATTCTGTACGTTGGGCCATGTGCTGATAGAAAGGTGTAGTTACAAAGAAGCATAAAATGGGGACTTTTTCCTTACTTTGTAGTCCAGGAGGTTATGCATACCATGATTTTGCCATACCTCTAAGATCATTATATTATTCAGTTTTTGTCTGGAAAGACTATAGGAACACAGAGACCTAAATCCTATTAACTTAATCAAAAAGGGTTTTTTAATTAGAATTATACATTATAGCCAGGCATGGTGGCACACACTTGTAATCCCAGTACTTGGGAGGCTGAGACACGAAGATTGCAGGTTCAAGGACAGTTTCAGCAACTTAATGAGTCCTGCTGCAACTTAGTGAGACCCTGTTTCAAAATAAAAACAATAAAATAGCACTGGGGGTGTAGGTCAGAGGTAGAATGCCCCCGGGTTCAATCCCTAGCACCAAAATAGAAACAAAGAAAAGAAAAAAAAAAGAATTATACAGTGTATCTTCTGGAATACAAACAGGAGTTTACTAACCAAGCTGTGGGAAGGACAGAGAACATCTGGGCCTAGGAACATCTGGAGGAACTTTCATCTTTCTTTTTCCCTCTGGATGGTAACTGTGAAAGGATTAGAAATCTATTGTTACTTTTAGTGTTTTTGTTTTGTTTTGGTTTTTCAGTATGCATTCACATATGTCTTTTGCACATAACCTTCACGACCACTTTGCGATTAGGAAATTATGATTGAGGAACCTGGGATTTGGAGCAGTCCCATGATGTATTGAAAGTCCCACAGCTGTTTAGCAGACAGCTAGTATTCAAGACTAGGTATCTAATACCAGTGCTTTATACTGGTACTTCATGCCACCTTGCCATCCCAAGATTAATATTTTTTTTCATGATGCTATATTGTATGTTACTATAAACTGTTTAGTGACTCTAGAAATAACCTGTGAGAGGGTGTGTGTGTGTGTGTGTGTGTTTTAAGGGTAGAAATTGCAGTTAATTGAAATTCAAACCTCAAAGGTTCTTAGACCCATTCCTGTAAGAGGCCTTTCCTAATTCAATTCAGCTTAAGGAATCATCAGGTAATTTAATGATCTTGCCTGCTCTATTGTCTTTTAGATCAGTGGTGAAAACCTTGATCTAAACTGGATTTAAGCGGCTGAGCTAACTGTAATATGTTTTTATTTCTTCTTTTATTTAATACTTTGTGGTGGGAGCAGGGTAGAAAATGATTTTTAGCAGGGCTTTGCGTGTTTAGTTAATCCTGTATCTGCAGCTAAGGCAAACACTTGTTTTCACAATCTTGTATTGTGTGGGCAGTTGGAGAGTGTATATGAATATTAATGACATGTTTCAGTTTATTTCTGGTAACTTTAAATTGGAGCCGACTAGTGCAGACTTATGTCCTGTTTATGTGGATGATTCCTAATCTCTTTTATTCTTTGACATATCACGGGAGCATCTTCTTGCATATTCTTATTTAAGGAGCGGGCATGCTGGTGAGGAGCAGTGTGCCTTTGAAAAGCGCGTGATTGACTTTGGTTCCTTTCTCCTCATTAGCCATTCACTGCTCATCCCACAACTGAGCTCACCGTCCAGTGCTCCACTGGAACCTTGCTTGCCCAGGTCCCTGGGGACCTGTGAGTTGGAATTTTCCTCTTTCCCTTTCTCTGTGCAGCCCCCGACTCTGCTGGTATTCTCTTCTTTCTCCTTTGTCTCTAAATTTTTCTCTGACTTCCTTCTCCCTCCCCAGCTGCTTCCTAACCGTGCTTTCCATTCTACTTTTTCCGGGATTGCTGGCTCTGCCCTTGCGTGCTTTTCTTACTCTGCATATTATCTCTGAGTGACCTCATCCTCTCAAATATTTATACTTTTAAAATTTCCAGCATCAGTCTCTCTCCTGAGCTCCTGACTTGCATAGCCAATGATCCAAGGACATAATACCTTAAATTCCACACAGCCAGATCTAAACCCAACCCCTCTTCTCTCCAGCTCTCTTTCTCTCTCTCTTTCCCTCTCCCTCTCCCTCTCCCTCTCCTCCTCTCTCCCTCTCTCCCTCTCTCCCTCTCTCCCTCTCTCTCTCTCTCCCTCTCTCCCTCTCTCCCTCTCTCCCTCCCTCCTTCCCTCCATCCTTTCCTTTCTGCCAGGAAAAGTAGCCATCATCTTTAGTGTTGCTCAAGCCACAAACCCAGACATAGGAATTCCGAGCCCTCTGCTTTCTTTAATGTTGTACCATCATCTCAACTAGTTCTTTCCATTTTCTAATTTTATCCTTCTGTGAGCTCTGTGAGGTTCCTAGAACAGGTACTAATTCTTTGGGTTTACAGATGGAGACACTTGGAGAAGTTGAAATATTTTTTTTTCTTAAATGTTTAGGAGGCATCAATGATGGGGAGGAATGGGAATATTTTATTTCTTATGTGTTATTTATGTAAGAAGGTGCAATAAACAAAATTCAAATGAACCAGAAGAGGAAAGTTAATGTAATGCCCTCCCGAGTAGTAAGAATTCAAAGGAGTAAGCTTTCAGGATGCGGCATGGTGTGAGACACCAGGTTCCTTTCTCTGTTCTGTGTATTTCCTCTCTACCATAAGAGAAGCATTGAACCCTCAGTTTTCTTTCTTCTTCTTTTTTTTGGGGGGGAGTACTGGAGATCGAACCCAGAGATATTCTACCTCCAACCTACATGCCCTATTTTCTTTTTTATCTTGAAACAGGGCCTCGCTAAGTTCCTGAGATTGACCTCAAACCTGCGATCCTCCTATCTCAGCCTCCCAAGTACTGGGATTACAGGCATGCACAACTGTACCCAGCGAACCCTCACTATTCTTACTCAGAGCCACAGCTGCTGTTTTCTGTTTAAGTTTTTTTTTTTAAATATTGAGGTGTAATTTGCCTACTATACAATTCACCTGTTGGAAATATACAATTTAGATTTTTAGTATATTCACAGAGTTTTGCAATTGTTACCACTATCTTGTTCCAGAACATTTTTGTGCCCCTCCCAACACATTCCTTGTACTTTATCAGTCAATTGCCCTACACTCCAAGAAACCACGAATGTATTATCTGTTTCTATAAATTGTCCTATCCTGGGTGTTTCACATAAATAGAATCATACAATCTGTAGTCTTCTGTGACTTTTTTTCACTTAGTACAGTATTTTCAAGACCTGTGTCTATTGTACCGCATATCAGTATTTTATTCCTTTTTGTGGCTATTATATGAATATACCACATGTTGCTTATTCATTCATTAGTTAATGAATCTTGGGCTTGTTTCCACCTTTTGGTTGGTATAAATAATGTTGTTAGGAACACTTGTGTGCTCACACGTTTTCATTTCTTTTGAGTATATACCTAGGGATAGAATCGCTGGGTCTATGTGATAACTCTGTTTAATGTTTTGAGGATCTGCCAAGCTTTTCCAAAGTGGCTGTACCATTTTCCATTCTTACCAGCACAGTATGAGAGTTCCAATTTCTCTACATCCTTACCAATACTTTTTTTTAAATATACTTTTATTGGTGCATTGTACCTATACATCATATTGAGGTTCAGAGTGATAGAAACATGCATGCATACAGCACCTGGTGTGTTTCCCTCCGGATTCCACCCTGCTTCCTCCCCCAACCTGTTCATAATATTGAAATTGGTATTGATTATGTACAACTTAACATATGTACATAGGATTGTTTCAACTGCTTCCTTCATCAAGTCTCCCTTTTCCCCTTCCTACCTCCTTCCCAAAGTCCCCTTCCACTATTCTACCAGTGTCTCTACTCATTTATCTGAAGTCTCTTTTGTTTCCCAATTTCTCTCTAGCTTCCATATATGAGAGAAAACATATGCTCCTTTACGTTCTGAGACTGGCTAATCTCACTTAGCATAATATTCTCTAGTTCCATCCATTTTCCTGCAAATGGCATAATTTTGTTCTTCTTTATGGGTGAGTAAAGTTCCATTGTGTGTATATACCACAGTTTCATAAGCCATCCATCTACTCATGGATACCTAGGCTTGTTTTATAGTTTGGCTATTACAGATTGGGCTGCTATAAATATGGATATGCATGTATTACTATAATATTCTGACTTCAGTTCCTTTGGGAAGATACCCAGGAGTGGTATAGCTGGGTCATATGGTGGTTTCATTCCCAGTCTTCTGAGAAACCTCCACACTGATCTCCATAGTGGGTGTACTAATTTGCAGTGCCACCAACAGTGTATAAAGGTTCCTATTTCCCCACATCCTCACCAGCATTTATTGTTGTTTGTATTCCTGATGATTGCCATTCTAACTGGAGTTAGATAGAACCTCAGTGTAGTTTTGATTTGCATGACCTGATTACTAAAGATGTTTAACATTTTTTTCATATATTTATTGGCCATTTGTTTTTCTTCTTTTGAGAAGTATGTATTCAGTTCAATTGCCCACTTTTTGATTGGGTTATTTGTTTTTTTAGTGTTAAGTTTTTAAAGTTATTTTTGTCTATTTGATTATTTGATTTTTGTTTGTCTTTTTGATTATGGTGTATCAAAGTGCTATCTCAATTTGATATGATTAGCATTTCATTGACTGATGAAGTTGAGCATCTTTTTGTTGCTTATTGGCCATTCATACATACTTTTTGCAGCAATGTATTTTAAAATCTTTGTCTATTTTTAGATTTGGTTGTCTTTGTTATAAGTTGTAAAAATTCATTATTATTATTATTATTATTATTATTAGGATTGAGCCCAGGGGCATTCTACCTCTGAGCTACATCCCCAGCCCTATTTTATTTTTTATTTTGAAACAGGGTCTCACTAAGTTGCAGAGGTCCTCGCTGAGTTGCTGAGGCTGGCTGAGAACCTGTGATCCTCCTGTCTCAGCCTCCTAAGTACCGGGATTACAAGCATGCATCACCATACCACCACACCGGCTCCATAAGAGTTCTTTAGATATTCTAGGTACAAGACCTTTATCAAATCTGTGATGTGCAAATCTTTTCCCTCATTTTGCAGATTGCCTTTTTGCTTTTTTCACTGCCAGATAAGGTGTGTGGTTGTGGTGCTCAGTGGTCTTGGGGATAACCAGCCAGCAGCACCTCTTCATTTAAAGGATCTACTTCTCTTTCAGTGCTTTCTACTTTATTACTAGTCGTTAGTCCAGTGCCTAGAACTTCAAGCCATTGGGATGTTGGATATCCTGTGCTTCGGGCTCTGAATGTCATGGATGAGTGAGCTTTCAAAAAATGTTGGGTATAACATATGGCCATTAAATTTTAATTTTGTCAAGTGAGGACATTTAGCAACATAACTGCCATCATGACAGAAAATAACTGAGATTTCTCTACCAAGAGAGTACCAAAGATATGAAATTAAATAAATGTAACTTGGTAAAAAGTTGATAGATATTTTTAAATTTTTCTTATTTTTCTGTCTACCACTGAAAAATGGATATGGCCTATAGATTCCTATTTAGGAACCACAGTCTTATATACTTATATAAATCTTTATTTAAAGAGTAGACCCTTCGCTTAACAAGGCAGTTTTATGCTGGTTATTTCCTAACACTGAATTAACTATTTCAAATGTTATTTTTAGACACATTTTCCTTTATTTTGTACTTCTCTCTGCTGATATTTGAGCCTCTCTCTGCTGTTTGAATAGTTCTCCGACAATGCAGATGAGAAAAGAAATTTTTAGGCATATATACATATGAATTGACATTCAAAATATTTTTTTTAAATTATCACTCAAGAGGTAGAATGACATCTATTTGCAAATACAATGTGATTTCTATATTATCTATGTATATCCAAGACTGGGAATACTACATCAATTCTATCGATTCTTTGTTATCTAAATTACAATGTCGAATAGATATTAGGGTTTTATCATAAGATAGTTATGGGCTGTCACATTGGCATATTAGTTATAATAATTGTGCAGTTAAGAAGTCATAGGAATAGATAACATGCTGTATGTTTTGATGAGATTGTAGTCTTAACCTCTTATTTATGGCAATAAAATCTTATTAATTGGCACTGTGGTCAAGCTCTTTGACTTTTCCTTCTACTTTCCAGTTTGGTTTATCAGTCTATTCAGGAGCTATGAACTGAGAGCCATACAGTACACAATAAAGCCCAAATTCCTAGATTTTCTATACTTGTTCATGATATAAGCATTAAATTCATTAAGGAAATGCTTGCTAACCACTGTTCTCAGTGCTCCTGAGTATACAGAGATATATAAGGCAGTGCCTACCTTGAAATACTAATAATGGAGAAGGGCAGTGAGATACCTGTGTAACAATAAGTGCGACCCACATTTCCTGAACCTCATGTTAGCCACATGTGATCAGCGCCGTACAAGTGGAATAGAATATTATGCAAATTCAGAGAAGGAAATTGTGATTCTAGGCCAGGGTGACCTGTGAAGTTCTATGGCTCAGTGGTAAAGGAAATATTTTGCATCCACAGCATGACGCTCTGTACTCTCTCTCAGCACACATCTACATTCTAGAATGGTAGTGAGACCTAGGTGGCTAAATGCACAGACATAGAAATCAACTTTTGTTCTTGGCCCAGCTCCCTTGCCACCTCATTCTGTGTCCTTGAGTACATAAAATCGATGTAATAATATGTGTCCAGCATATCTCACTATGATAAATGAGATAATGCGGATGTCTAAGCTGCTCCCTGTAGTGAAAGTCAGATTGCTTGGCAGGTGTGTATTTTTTTCCAGGCACCTTAGGCCATACATTTGAATGGCAGTAAGCACAGCTTTCCACGACTAAAAGGATTAGTATCCTTTCCAAAGTACCCAAATTATTGCTAAGGAATAGCATATTCTGTGTAACATCTGAACTATTGTCTGAAGAAATTAACTGAATTCCTTGGAGAATCTGCCTGTGTGAGTGCAGAGTGATAGTGTTGTAATCACTGAAATATGGTAAAAGGAAATAAGTGTTTTTTGAGCTGCTACTGCTGATTGAGGGACTTTATAATTCATTTTTAAATTCTTAAATTATTTTCATCTTATAAAAAGGAAACTGAGGCTTAGATAAGTTTTTTTTAAGGTGTGGAGATCATGCACCTGCTTGAAATCAAGTCCGTTGGAGTGTGATATTTCTGCTGTTTATGTTGTAGTGTGTTACTTCACCTTACTACACCTCATTTTTTTTTTTTGCAGGCCAATATAACCCATCCATCCATCTATGTGCATGTGTATGTGTGTTTGTGTAAATGTTATTTGTTTATCTTTTTTTTGTTTTGCTACTAGGTTACTTCTAGAGCTGTTGGAGCTGCTGTTTGACAAGTTTAATGCGGTAGCTGCTGCACACTCTGTGGTCCTGGGATACCTGCAGGACTCAGTTGGGAATCCACAGACTCAGCTGGAAGAGATCAAGTTGTATGACATGGCAGACGTGTGGGTGAAAATCCAAGATGTGCTGCAGGTAAGGCCTTTTACAAAGGGTGCCCTCTTGATTCAGGATAACAGTTTAGTACAACAACAATAAATTAGCCACCTATTACCTCTTAAGAATGACAAACAGGGTGAGAAAGCAATATTTATTTCCCTTTAAAGGTGATACTATTGATGTAATTAACTTCTACCTCAGAAGGCCAGTTAACAAATTTTATTTTTAGCCAGGCTTTATAAATAAGAACATCCTTAGTGTGTAGCAATCAAGGATTTATAATATCTGGCTTTCTGTTGTACTGTACTTCACTGGAATTAGGTATTAAGATAATAAATATTAAATTTTTCTTAAATATTATTTTATGAACACGTATGTGCTTAAGTGTTTTGACCTTCCTTATAGCCAAGTTTTGTGTATATATGGCTAAATGATAGGTTAAGAGCATATTCTGAGAGATGAGAACAAATCTGCATGGTACAAATGTATCACTTTGATTGATTTGTTGAAGATCAGAGGAATTACATTACCGATACTGCTGAGATGGCATTTAGAAGTTGTGTTATTTTCTTTCTGTGTTCCAGCAAAATACATTAGATTTGGCCAGATGAAAGTTTTAAATGCATTTAAGAGTTAGCTTAAGCAAGTTTGACATAGCTAAATAGAAGTGACTTGGTTAAGTGGTACCTACTAATATTAAAAAATGTAGTATATGTAGGGAATTGAAAAATATAACTCGTTTAGGAATGAAATTATAGTAAATCTTTGCAGTAAAAATAAATAGGGAATGTAAATTGTAGTCACTTTTGAGAATATAGGCATGTTCCTGGTGGATTGAATGATTGACTCTTAGTCATTCATTTTTAAATTTTGGTACAGTTCATTTGCTCTAATGATGGTTCAGTAGAAATCATATGGGTTGAAACTACATTCCCTGAGTTTTTTTTTTTACCAATATGTCAATTACTATGTGCCTGTAGTAGGTGCTTGATAAATACTTACATATTGAATTAAAAATCTTTGTGGGTTGGAGGTTGGTTTTTTAATCATTTGTATCTTGATTTGGTAATGTATCATATATAAATAATACATACCTTTTATGCCATCTGTTTAAGTATAAAATAATAGATTTTAAAACTATTTCAAAAATAGCTACAATTAGGAACTTCAGGTTCTGGCCTCGATGAAGTTATCTTCTGCTAGAAGCAAATATAAAACTGACTGACTTCAGGTAGCAGAGAGGACTCAGGTCAGCAGAGAGAAGAGAACACATGAGATTGCCTCCACATTCATCCCTGCTTTCTCCTGGGGGTATTTTCCAAACGATGACACAGGGAAGTGAAGTCTAAACAGACAGTGGCAGACTCTCTTAGTAGAGGAAGCAGAGATCAGAGTTAAAAGAATATAGAGGCAGCTGCAGTTGTGGGTTAGGATCCTGGAGGGAATTGTATGGAGAATGAGCCCCAGAAAACTTAAAAAAGAGTGCCAGTGAGTCTTTTGCACACAACAAGGCTTAGCAGAAAACAGTTACTGTAGAACTGTGAACTGAATGGAGATTTCAAAAGGAGTTGCAAAATGCTGAGAAATATTGTAGCTCAGACCAACCATTGTGGAGAGAGCATGTTGAATGCCCTGTGCTTTCAGCTGAGACTTCAGAAAGATCAAGCCTTAGGAATAGGACTGTTCTAGTCATAGAGGAAAGGTTAATGTAAATTTCAAATAATGAATCCCCAATCTATGTTCCTCTGGAATCAGCCTGATCCACCTCCAAAGAAATTACTCCAAAAGATAGACAAATTAACCCCAAGATAGATAAATTAACTTCAAAGATAGACATAATCCATGATTCTCAATAATAAAATATTTACAATATCTAGCAAACAATTATTACACTTGTAAAAAAACCAAGTAAATGTGACTCATAAGCAGGATTTAAAGAAGTGGACAAAAATTAGTATCTCAAATTAAAAAATCACCAGATGAGTTTAGCAGCAAATTGCCTACTCTAGGAGAAAGGATCAGTGAACTTGAAGATAAGATCAATCTAAACTATCCAAACAGAAGTACAGAGAGAAAGCAGACCAACAAGAAAAAATTAACAAAGCTGTAGTATCCTCTGGGACAAGATCATGCAGTCAGTCAATTGTGTGCTTGCAGGTGTAGGAGGAGAAAGGTCAGAAAGATTAGGGCAGGAAAATATCAAAAGAAATAATGGCCAAACAATTTTCTAAATTTGTGGAAAAATATAAACCCATAGATCCAAGAAGCTCAACAAATCCCAAGCAAGATTAACACAAAGAAAATCAACAGTCACACACATCATTATTAGGTTTCTGAAAACCAAAGAAAAAAAATCTTAAAAATATCCAGAGAAAGGACACATTGCCTACAGGGAAACTGTGATAAAGATTATCACTGACTTCTCATCAGACAGAAATCCTGCAAGTCAGAAATCAGTGAATGTAATCTTGAAAGTGCTTGAAAAAACAGAAATTATCAATACAGAATTTGTATCAACTAAAAATACCCTTTGAAATGAGTATAAACAGAGATCTTTTCAAATGACTGAAAGATGAATTTATTACCACTCTACCTGCACTTCAAGAAATGTTGTAGAAAGTTTTTCAAGCTGACGGAAAATGATACAAGATGGTAACTCAGATCTACAGGAAAAATTAGAGAGCCAGAAATTATAAATATGTGGGCCATGGTAAAATACATTTTTTTCTTATTTTTAAAGTTATTTATTTTCCTTTAATGGATTTAAAAAATGTTTAAAGGAAAAACAATAGTTATATATCTTGATTTTATAATCTATTTGGAAGTAATATGTGTGACAGATGCATAAAGAATAGTAGGGTAAATGAAACTGTATTGTTGTAAGTTTCTTCCATCATACATGAAGAAGTATGATGTTCAGGGTAGAGTATGATAAGTTAAGGATGCATAATTTAATTCCTAAAACAGTAAAATGGAGGTATATTGAAAAAGCCAATAGAAGGGATAAAATTGAATGTTGAATAACTATTTGACTAATCCAAAGAAAATAGGAAAACAGGAAAGGAAGAAAAAAGAACAACGAAGAAAGAAAAGATAAAGAGCAAAGCAAAGATAGGATGACTAGAACACAAATGGGAAGATGATAGACTTATATCAACCATATAAATAATCACATTAAATATTAATGACTAAACACTCTGATTAAAAGGCAGAGATCCATGCTGGATTAAAAACAAAATCATGCAGTTTTAATAGGTGTGTTTTATGTTATTTTATTACTTTTAATTTTTAAGGAATTTCAAACTTTTAGAAAAGTTGTAAGAATAAGTATAGTTCACAATACCCATCCACCTCCTTATTCAAATTTAGCTACTGTTAACACCTTATACTCTATCAGTTGTTCCTCTGTATATATATGTACATACACACAAATATTTTTATTTGAAAAATTGATAGCTGTTTATCTAGTCTACTGTCTGTTTCCTAGTTTTTTCATAGGACCCAATAATTTTTCATATAGAAGTTCTTTTGTTCTTCCAGTAGAGAAATCCATCAAGATCAGGGATTACATTTAGTCTCCTTTAAACATGAACATTTCTATTCTTTCTTTTCTTTTTATGACAGTGGCATTTTAAAAAATATACTTCCCCTTTTAACACAGGTTTCTTATTTTGAGTTTAAATGACACATTTAAATATAAAGATATAGATAGATTAAAAATATAAGAATGGAAAGAGATGTGCCCAGAAACACTAATAACTATATTACCTAAAGATATCAGACATTATTAGGATATATATTATTATAAAATGGAATTGTTTCTATCACAGTTCTTATGACATTTAAAACTTCAGTACATTAAGCCCTACAAAGTGTGTTATGGACTATATAATCCTACTTTGTCAAGCTTCTAAAATATTTTCTGAATAGGTTTTTATGATCTTTGTCTTTGGCTAACTTAGACTAATATTCTAAATTGAAAAAGCCCACTGATATCTATTAGGATCCTAATTATAATACCATCATGAAGAGCTGGGTGTGGTAGTGTATGACTGTAATTCCAGCACTTGGGTACTTGGGATGCTGAGACAAGAGGATTGCAGGTTCAAGACCAGTCTCAGCAATAGTGAGATTCTCAGCAACTTAGTGAGACCCTGTTTAAATAAAAAAAGGCCTGAGGGCATAGCTTGGAGGTAGAATGCCCCTAGGTTCAATCCCCAGTAACAAAAAACAAAAAAGAAACCCCCAAAACCATCATGAAGAATTAATTATGGTTGTGAACAAAATATCATGCCTTTCTTTATTGACTTTAGCTTTATCAAGTGTATATAATCTCTACACTTATGAAAGAATCCACATCTCATATTGAATATGATTGTAATAAACTAAGCAACTTTAAATTCCATCAGAAATTAATAGCTGAAATGCACAAATAATTAAAAAGATGTGTTTCTGGCTTATTATAATGAGTTATACTTGTCATATATGCAGTTAAAATACATGATTTGGGGAGCCTATCTTCATAGTATGGAATGAGTTATTTATTTATTTAGATAGCTTTAATGAGATATAATTTATATGTTATAAAATCCACCCATTTAAAGTATGGATTTCACTATTGTTTAGAATATTTATGAAATTGTTCAACCATCATCATAATAATTTTGGAGCATCTTCATTATCCCAAAAGAAACCTTATTTTTTTTTTTTTTTTTTTTTTTTT
>PVJS01010491.1:13865-47999 GCA_004027185.1 Glis glis | reverse complement strand
GAGAGAGAGAGAGAGAGAGAGAGAGAGACAGAGCTGAGGCTGGCCGCGAACCCGGATCCTCCGGTCTCCGCCTCCCAAAGTACTGGGATTACAAGCGTGCGCCACCACGCCCGGCCCAGACCTTCTGCTTTTTCGAGATGGAGCCCCTTTCCTCTCACCCTTCTTTTGCAAAGAGCAAGAAATGTCTGATGAGAAAAAACTAGAAGATGTTGAGAATGCTGTGTGCAGAGCTGGATCTTTAGAATACTGATTACAGTAAATCCTGCTGTTATTCTTTATTTCTATTTTCTAAGAAAGCTTGTCTCCCTTTTAATCTTTCTTCCTTCATTTTTCTTTCTTTCTTGTGAGCAGATCAGTGACTGGCCCTGCATGGAGCACCTTTCCATTCTAAAACATCCCATGTAAGCCAGGCGTGGTAGTACATGCCTGTAATCCCAGTACTTGGGAAGCTGAGACAGGAGGATCACAGGTTCGAGGACAGCCTCAGCAATGTAGCAAGACTCTGAGCAACCTAGCAAGACCTTGTTTCAAAATAAAAAATAAAAGGGGCTGGGAGTGTAGCTCAGAGGTAGAATGCCTCTGGGATCAATCCCCAGTAAACCCCCCAAAAAACACCCCATGTAGAGTCTTTCCTTAGTGCTTTGCCCATGGGAAGCCTTCTAGGAGGTTCACGGTAGTCAGACACCTGCTGCTCCCATGCAGCCGGCCCAGTCATCTCACAGTGTTCGAACACTTCCAGAAATGGTAACCAGGGGTGGGTCGGGGACTTATTCAAGCCCAGTGCCCAGGCAGAGCAAGAAGTATATACGTTATCTGCCATTTGTGAGTCCACTATGGTAACCATGGAGAAGGCTATTTAAATTCAGGATTTTCCCTCTAGGTTACTTTCTACCTACCTACCTACATACCTACATACCTACGTGTCTGTGATCACTAGACAGAACTGGACTGCTCAGAACATTCCACCTGTTCCTACTGTGCTAGTGGACAGGGTTCAAAACCTTGTTTCTCATGAACGTTATAAAGTCAAGGACAGGATCTCCAGCCAGAAGTAAGTCAGGTCTGACTGTCCAGGGTCCGGTGCTATTTATTCATTCACAAATTCAAATATTTAATGATGACTTTACTGTAGGCTAAAGCTCAATCTCTCTCTGGGAGGCGACGTGGGATATAAAAGAAACAAGGGAGGCCTCGGGGTGTAGGTCAGTGGTAGAGCACTTGCCCAGTAGGTCCGGGGCCCTGGGTTCCAGCCCCAGCACCGTAAAAAGAAAAGGAAGACCCAGGCGTGGTGGCCCATGCTTGTAATCCCAGTACTTGGGAGGCTGAGACAGGAAGATTGCAGGTTCGAGGACAGCCTCAGCAAGTAGTGAGACTTTCATCAACCTAGCGAGACCCTGTTTCAAAATAAAAATAATTAAAAAAATAAGGCTGGGGATGTAGCTCGGAGGTAGAATGCCCCTGGGTTCAATCCCCAGTGCCACAAAAAAATAAAGAAATAAAAAAGAAAAGAAACAGGGGACAGGGTCTCAGTTTAACAGGATGCCTAACATCTCCTAAACTCAAAGACAATGTGCTTTAACGTAGTCACTGATACAAAATAAAGCCATGCCAAGCACCAAGATGGTGAGTGAGCAGACAGAGGCAGGAGTCCTCAGTCAAGGCAGGCTTCCAGGAGGAGACCCGTTGGCCTTGGTGATGGGTAGGGCGTGCTAAAGGGCCCCTTGACAATCAGCTCTCCTTGGTAGTTTTTGTTTGTTTGTTTTGCAGTATTGGGAATTGAACCTGCATGCTAAGCAAGCACTCTACCACGGAGCTATACCCAGCCTTTTTTTCCTTTCCTTCTTTCTTTTTCTTTTTTTGTATTCTGGATTGAACCCAGGGGCATTCTACCCCTGAGCCACACCCCCAATCCTTTTTATTTTGAAATAGGATCTCGCTAAGTTGCCCAGGCTGGCCTCCAACTTGCGATCCTTCTGCGTCAGCCTCCTGAGTCACACTACTCAGGAGGTTCAGCACGAAGGTGCAGCTATATCAAGGGCTGGAGAAGGGCCTTGGGCAGGCAAGGGGCAAGAGAGGGTGGGTCATATGTCATATAACACCCCACACCACACAGCTCAGTGTTAATCTGCACTGAGGAAGAAGAGGAGGGGAGGGAGGAATAGAGGTGAGAAGGCCTGGAACTAGAATTGCCCTGGGTGGAGCCGGGCGTGGTGGCGCACACTTGTAATCCCAGTTCTTGGGAGGCTGAGACAGGAGGATCGCAGGTTCGAGGACAGCCTCAGCAACTTAGTGAGGCCCTCTGTAACTTAGTGAGACCCTGTTTCAAAACAAAGAATAAAAAATAGGGCTGGGGTGTAGCTCAGAGGTAGAATGCCCTACACACACAAAAAAGAATTGCCCTGGGTGGGGCTGAGCCCTGCTAACTCTGGACTGAGCTCCCCAAGAGAGGGCCGGTGCCCTGTCCACAGAGGACTGATGAATGGATGATGGGGGACACCCGCCAAAGAATATCCTCCCCGCCCCCTCCCCAGATATCTTTCCTTCAAGGCTCAAAATTCCAGCGGTACAGAGTTATTCTTATACATTTGTTTCCTCCCCCTTTTAAGTAATTTTCTCTAGTATAAATGTCAAACATGCTTAGAGTAGAAAACTTGGAAAATACAAGGAGGGTAAAAGTGACTTCCAAGACACCCACTTGTAACATTTTTTTGCCTTTCTCTGCCGTTTTTGTCATTCTCAGGCGCGGTGCTGAGTCTCCTGGGTGGGGCCCTGAAGCCCTCTTTCCCACTTAGCTTCAGTCCTATTTCAGTCTGATGTTTCAGAAACACCAGGTCCCTCACCATCAAGTGCTAGTGAGTTCTGTGACCTTCTGAGGAAGTTATTCACCTTTCTGGACTTCAGTGTCCTCTTTTGTGTAATAGGGACAACGATGATGGATGCACTATGTCCCAGTGCTCCGAAGTGGAGAGTCACCAGGTATCACCAGGACAGTTCAGATACATGGGGTCAGGGCTGATGAGTGGTCAGAACAGAACTAGTCACAATGAGGTCACAGCAGAGAGGCCGAGTCACTGGGAGAATGGGGACGGACAAGGGGAGGGACAGGCAAGTGAACCTACACTGGTCGTCCTGCTCCCCTGAGCAGCCCGCTGCTGTCCCTCAGACCTGCTGGGGCACTGCAGAGTCCCGGTCCCACTCCCTGCTGGTGCAGAGTCCATGTCCAGTGCCGCTGGGAGGGAGGCTGGAGGAACGTGGCCACTGGAATGCCGCATTTCCACCAGCTCACGGCTGGTGGGAAGCTCGGGGGGTTTTCTGAGTACGCTCTGGCTGGGGTACGGACGTGTGGGGGACCTAGGGCCAAACAAAGGTGAATGGTTCCTGAGGCTTTGCTTCAGGTGGGGTGGCCCTGCCTGGGAGCAGGTGGGGGAGGGGGTCTGGAGACACCTGGAGCTGGATTTGATGCAGCATTGCAAGGCTTTTGACTTCAAGGTGTGTGTGTGTGTGTGTGTGTGTGTGTGTGTGTGTGCTTATGCACATGCATGTGTGTGCACGAGGGGAGGGGGGCTCCATTGCTGAGCTGTGGCTGCCTTGGGCTGGTTCATGGAGGCAGGTAGCTGCATGTGGCTAAGAATGCCTCTCCTGCATACTTGTGTGAAGGTGTGGATCCCGGAGCAGCTGTGGGTCTACCTAGGAATTTAGATATCCATGGGGGAGATGTAGAGGGGTCTTTGTGTCACTGAATGTCCAACTTCTGCTAGCGTGTGTGTGTGTGTGTGTGTGTGTGTGTGTGTGTGTGTGTGTAGGAGGGAGTGTTTCTGTGAGCACGTGTCCTATTGGTTTGACATTCCATATCTCTGCAGCTACATAAAAAGGCCACCGACCAAGGATATATGTTGGCAACAACCCATTTTCCTTAAGCACCTACTATGTGCTGGGTCCTGCGTGCACCAGGCTCTGGAGACACAGAGAGAAGTAAAACCCAGGCCTGTCCCCGGAGGAGTTTGCAAGGCAGGGCTGGATGGGGAGAGGATCAACAAGCCATTCATGGCACCAAGGTCGTAAGTCCCAAGGGCTACTCTGCATGTCCTTCCTCAGGGATCCCATAATATTGCAGCTGTGGGATTCTGTTTCCCCATCACCTTCCCCTCCCCCCCCATGAGCCCCTTGAAGGATGGCACTTAGGAGGTATGTGATGCTCAGAAAGGATGGATAGTGCAAAGGCTGCCATTAGTCAGGCTGTGCCTCTGTAGCCCTGAGCCAGCAACTACCACTCAGGAGCCACACCGGTGCCTGCAACCCCGCTGGGGCTGGGCTCAACTCCTACCTCCAATGCCACAGCTGGGCCACCTGCACCAGCTACTTCAGCTCACCCAGCCTCGGTCTTCTCATCTGTGCAATGGGGAAAAGGATCACCCTAGCTTCCCAGGGCACCTGAGGCTTCAGTGAGACCATGGGATGAGGCTGGTGTGGTACACGCAGAGTGTGGTATGCTGGAATTGCTTAGGGAGTCCTGTCATCAGCAACAAGGAGCTGCCACCGGGGCAATGTGCAAAGCCCTGTTGGTCTGGAAGACAGAAGCAGGACTCTGAGGTCTCTGTGGGCAAGCTGGGGTGACCCCAGGAGGCAGAGTCCTGGCATAGTTTTCTTTTTGTGTGTGTGTGGTACTGGGGATGGAACCCAGGGGCCTTCTACCTCCAGGCTATACCCCCAGACCTATTTTTATTTTTTATTTGGAAACAGGGTCTTGCTAAGTTGCTGAGCGCCTCACTAAGTTGCTGAGGCTGACTTAAAACCCACAATACTCCTGTCTCAGCCTCCCAAGTACTGAGATTACATGTGTGTGTCACCACACCCGGCTCTGGTATAGTTCTAACTTCAGAATGACAGAGTCCAAGGGTAGGGTCCCTGCCTTAGGCTAGTGGGAGCTCAAGAGCATTTATCTGAGCCAGGCATGGTGGCTCAGATATGCCTGTAATCCCAGTACTTGGGAGGTTGAGACAGGAGGATCACAGATTCAAGGCCAGCCTCAGGAATTTAGCGAGACTCTCAGCAACTCAGTGAGACCCTGTTTCAAAATAAAAAGGGCTGGGGTGTAGCTCAGAGGCAGAACGCCCCTGGGTTCAATCCCCAGTACTGCAAAAACAAAACAAAACAAAACAAAACAGCATTGATCGGAACATTTTTTATGTGCTTCTTGTTCTCCAACCACTGATGTTTCTATCGACTCTTTGCTGCCTCTTCCACCTTCCATCGGACATCAACATGTAACTTTTATGAAATGTTCAAGATTTGTCACTGGGAGAAATTGCCCGCCTCCCCAGGCCGCAGCTTCTCTGTACCTGTGCATGCTTGTGTGTATGGTGCGTGCTTATGGGCTCGAGGACAGGAGGGGAGGGCCAAGCTGGACCACTCCCTCCTCACCTGCCCACACCTGGGTGTGGCTGGTACTTGGTGACATCTCTCCATCTCCCCGGTCCACGGCTCTTCCTTCTCCTGGACTCACACTGATCCCGCGTAGGCCCCTCCTCCTCTGAGCCTCCTTGATCCTGGTTGGAAGTCTTACCAGTGATGTGCTGGAACCAGAGCAATTGGTTTGCAGAGCCAACCGTGCGCATCTTTCCTGACTCTGGTGACCAGGAACTGCATTGGTAGCTTGAAATCAGTTATGGCACAGAAACCAACAAATGATACAAATCAGATGCCCATCCCCCAACCTCTCAAACTAGGTAAACAGCAGCACACCATGGCTCCTGCCTGCAGGTATCCACAACCATAGGTACTGAGCGCCAGCACCTGCTCAGCATTTGACATCTCATCTGGACAAAAATCCTGTGAGCTATTTGTTATCATCCCTATTTCATATCTGCAGTTCATAATTTACATGACCGGACTCCAGGTCACCACACTGAGCCATGGGGCCTCAATAAATAGAACCACAAGATTTGATAGGGCCGTCAGAGCTGTTAAAGATCGACAGGTCATCTAGTCACTCAACTGAGTTGACAGGAACAGCTCCAAGTGGCTCCCTATGGCAGGGCTCCCTCTACTAATGCCACCTAACTCCTTAGCTGCCATCTTCCCTGCACCTCTCCCTATCATGCTAGTGTCCACCGCAAAGCCAAGGTCACTGTCACCTGGTGTTCTACATGCATGGCTGATTTTCTGGAAACTTTACATGCAGGACTTGACATTCATTGCAAGTTATATTTTGTTTTGCTTGATTGGACCCAACGTTTGGCTCTCAAGAACATTTTCAGTCTCACTTGGATCACTGCTTGTAGGTCCCCTTCCTAGATGAGTGCCACCCTGCTTTGATCACTGCACCTTCGCTGCAGGAATTAAACTTTTAAAAAGAGTAAGCAAGATGGAGCCTAGGGGACCAACGCTGGGGGTTCACCTCCTATCTGATAAAAATCCCAGCACCTGTACACCTTAGAAAGCAGGTACCTACTCCCCCTATGACTTCACCTGCCCCACTGATCAGAGCCTGAATTTCTGTGCTAACATCAGCAGCATTTTGTCAAACTCTCGCTGAGGTCCCCCTTGCCAGGGACAGCCATCCTCCCGTTTGAAAACAGGGCGTCCTTTTCATTCTCCCTCTGATCAAGGACTCCTTTTTGCTCTGTCCTCCCCCATCAAGGGCTCCTTTTTGTTCCATCCCCCAGGACTCCTTTTACTCAGCAAGAGGGTTTCCCCCACCCCCACCCCCGCCAGGAGCGGTGGCACACACCTGTAATCCCAGCACTTGGGAGGCTGAGACAGGAGGATCACAGGTTCAAGGACAGCCTCAGCAACTTAGCAAGACCATCAACAACTTAGTGAGACCCTGTTTCAAAATACAAAATAAAAAGGACTTGGGGTGTAGCTCGGAGGTGGAATGCCTCTGGGTTCAATCCCCAGTACCAAAAAAGAAAGGAGTGTCCCCCCAGTCGTTGGACATGACTTTCTCCAAAGGCTCTGCCTCAGGACTCAGCCCTGCCTTCGAAGAGTCCCAGGCTGTGGCGGAGACACCTGCACCCTCTGGGCAGGAAGGCGGCTGGCAGACTCCATTTCCCTCCCCCAGTCTCCCACCCTCTAGCTGGAAGGAGAGATTGCGCGTCCCCGCACCCCGCCGGGGAGAGGCAGCATCTCCTCCGTCTCGGCTGGGTACCCCCATCCCTGCCTCTCCAAGCCCGGGGGCTTCAGTTCCGCCGCCGTGTCCCGGGGTGGGCGCGGCGCCAGGTGCGCTCTCACCTGGGGCGGTGGGAGGGCGAGCGCGGGGCGGGGCGGGGGCGGGTCCGACCGGCGGCCCCACCCTCGACGGGGCGGGGCGAGGACGGGGCCAATGGGGCGGGGGGCTCGCCGCCGGGGCCCGCCGCCCGCACCGCTCCCTCCCCTCGCGGCGCCCGCTCCGCCCCACCCGGGTTTAAAGCCCCGCGGGCGGCAGGTGGCGGCGCTGCGAGCGCTGAGCGGCCGGAGGAGATGCTAGAGGGCGCCGCGCCGCCCGCACCATGCGCCCCACGCCCGCGCTGGCCCTGGCCGCGCTCTGCCTGCTGGCGCTGCCCGCCGCCGCCGCCGCCGCCAACTACTTCGGGTCAGTGCCCGCCGCCCCCGGCCCGCCCCTCCCGCCACGGCAGGGCCAGCTCCCCGCACCCCGCCGCTGTCCCCCGCCCCGGGGGACCCAGCCCACCTCGAGTTCGCGCCCGAGCTCGGTCTCTGGATCCCGGGCTTAGACTCGCGATCGCCCCTTCTAGAGTCCAAGTCCGGTCTCCCGCGCCGCCGTTTTCCTCACCCCGCCGGGTGTCAGACTCCAGCCCAAGCTCCCGGACTCGGCACGCGCCCCGGACCCTGGCCGGGTCAGTCCCGGTGCGCCCTGGAGTCCCGTCCAGGCTCGCGTCCCGCGCTCTGATGCCCTCTCTGGATCCTCACTAGGGTGCCCTGTCTGCACCCATCCTGGGCTCTGTCCAGCCACAGTCCTTGCCCGGAGACCTGGTGGGCTGGGTGGATGGGTGGGGGTGCCTTGTTCCTGAGGCTGGAGCAGAGATTCCCGATCCTAGGGAAACTGGGAACCCGCGGACCCTGGGGAGTGCCATCTGGAGATGCAAAAGGGACCTGTCCTCCGGGGAAAATGGACCAAATCTCAGACCTGGCGTCTGGTGAATTCTTAGGAGAATGAGAAGGGGGTGGAGGACATTTCGGGGGCAATGCACATGGCTGGAAAAGGAGGATCACAGTTGGGGTGACACCTGGGGAGAGAGTGGGTGGGAAACAGGAGGGGAATGTTTGGAGCGAAAGTTACAGGGCAATTGTTTCCAAGTTTCTTCCTCTCTGACTCTGAATTGCAGGGACTTGGCGGATGGGGTGGTGTTGGGGATTATGGATAAGAAGGGACCAACGTCCACTCAAAGCAAAGACAGGAAAACACTCAGCAAGTGATCTGCCAGAGACTGCTCTTAGGAAGCCACCAGGGAGGGCGTGTGAGGGTCTGAGGAGTCCCTTGCAGGCTGCAGGCTAATTTCCAGGTCATGACCCCTGGAAATTAGGTCCCTGGGCTGTAGGCAATGGCCTCCCCTGAAATATGTGGGAAGGATTGTCAGCCCAGTCCCTAGCCATGGGCCCAGGTTACTGATGACCTGGGAAGACCACTTGTTCTCTGGGTCTCAGTTTCTTCTTTTGTACAAAGGAGCTGAGCTTGATATGTGGCCCACCCCAAGAGCAGTGCACATATGTGATGTTTGTTTCCCCCAAGATTCGGGCCTAAAGGAATGGCCTCAGTCCTCGGGACATATGAGTAGGGCAAAAATCCAGGTCGTATCTTGCCACTCACTATCTGTGTGCTGTTGGCCAAGGCACTCAACTGCCCTGTCCCCCAGGCTCTGATCTGTAAAATGAAGATAATAGTGCCTATTTCATAAGAGGACTGAGTTAGTACATGCAAAGCACTTAGAATAGTGCCTAGCACATGGTAAATGCTCAACTAATGCTAACAATTAGTATTAAGGAAACCAGGTACAGTATCTTGATGTCCTGGAAGATGTCTGAGAGGTTTCTGAGCTGGGATAGAGAAGAGAAGGACAGACTCCTGGACACCAGCTCATTCCCACAATTCCTTTGTTTGCTTGGGTTTTATGGTTGGAGATAGGAGTGAAGGTCAGGTGGGGTGGAAGGAGAGGGGTTCCAGGAGGTCTCGACCACCCTGGCTGTTGTGTTGGAAGGGAGAGGAGTTGTCAGCAGAGCACAGAGTTAGAATTTGGGGGCTGTGAGATAGGCGCAGCCTTGGAAATGAGCGAGGAGATGGTCAGTTAGGGCTAAGAGGTATGAGTATTGGAGCCTCTTCCAGGTTAGGAGCCCAGCTGGGCAGCGCTGACAAAATACACTCAAGCCACTGCCTCCCCAGCTGAGGAGCAGGACAGATGCTTGGAGAATCCGCTAAAATTAGAGCCCCAGACTGTTAGGTATTTGGTCCCAGCGAACAAACAGGATTGAGCCAGGGCCCTCACGAAGGAAACCCTCTTATGACCCAGCCAGACCAGGTCTCCCAGCTTCCCATCTGAATTTGCTCCCTGGAAGGAGTCTGCTGTCAGTCATCCACACTTTAGTGAGAACGTGAGGCCATGTGCTTCTCTCTTCCCCGGGTCATTTGCATTTGAAGTCTTATTTCTGACTATAACATGAAGTGTTTTCTTTAATTTCCTGATAGAAGAAAATTTGACTATCAGGAGAGCAAAGCGAGGCCAATTTTGGAGAGGCCAATCTTCTTGGGGTCTTTGCAATCAGACTACAGAGTTGGAAGTGACCAACCCCCTGCTTCAAGAAGGCCACATATTATTTGTCCCCATTTTTCAGATGAGGCAACTCCTAGTCCCATGCCTCAGTGAGCCAGCAGTAGCTTCTGCTGCTTTTGCATGAGCCTAGCTTTTGCATGAGCCTAGAGCCTAATTCTGCTGATAGTGATGATAACATAATGGGTAGCAGAGTTTACAAATCACTTTCTCATCAGGTGCTTGGAGCCATCCCTGAGGTATGTAGGATGGATGTAACTGGCTCCCAAAGGAAACTGAGGGCCAGAAAAGTCCAGTGACAATGTCACATAGTGAATTAGTGGGGGGCGGGATAGAAACCAGGGCTGGCCTCTTCTGTGCTCCATGCCCCACAGGTAGCAGCCTCCTGAGCTTCTATTGTGACATCCCCGGGGGCAACCTATCATTCATTGTCTCAATAAAACCTCATGCCTGCCTTTAAAATGGGCATTATCACCACCCAAAGCTCAGCGAGGTTAAAACATCTGCCCAAAGCTGCATAGCTAGCAACAGCAGAGCCTGGCCTCAAACCCAGGACTCAAAAGGCTGGTGCTGTCATACGCTTTTCTGTGCAATCCCTGGAGAGGAAAGAAACTCACCCAGTGCAGAGGCCACCCATTTAAAAAGCCAACTATGCCTTAAAAAGTTGCACCCACAGGAACGATTTCTAGTTACAAAGCCACCAGGATGACTGAAGACTGGATTGGGTGGCTGCACCTGGCATGTGCCCAGCTTATCACATAAGTACCGTGCTTGTTTATGAAATAGCACAGAAGTTAATATTTGCAGAATCCCCAAGCCATCCAGGCCAAAACATACACTCTCAGGAAATCCTAGACATCCAGTGCCAGGACCAGGGCCGTTAGGGATGGGACCCTTAGGACCTCCAGGTGCTAAAGACCCTGGAGACAAGAGGCCTGACCAAGGACAGCACAGAGAGCATCTCAGAGCCAGCACAAAGTCGACCTCTGGGAGCCTGCATCCTGTCTCCCTACTGGCTGGTGGAGAGGCCATCAGTGAGGTTCCATGGAAGAAAGGTTTTTTTCCAAATTATCATTACATATGATAAAAATCGTGCCTTTTAAGTATGCAGTCTGTGTTGTAACAAATGTATATACCTGTGTAACACATTGGTACTGGCCACAATCATTATACGGAACATCTCTACCACCCCAAGGGATCTCTGCACCTCTTTGTGATCAATCCCTCCCCACCAGCCCCAGTTTACCTCACTTCTCTTTTTTCTGTCATTATAGGTTAGTTTTGCCTGTTATGGAAGTTCATATAAATGGAATCATATGGCATGTAGCATTTTGTGCCTGGATTCTTTTACCCAGCATAACATTTTTAAGATTCATGCACGTTGTTGCATATATCAATAGTTCTTTGATCTGTATTCCTGAGTAGTAATCCCATTGTATGGATGTATCACAAATTGTATATTCCTTCCCCAGTTGTTGGGCATTTGGGTTATTACCATTTTGGGGCTATTCCCAATAAAGCTGTCATAAACATCCATGTACACTTCTTTTGTGGACATCTGTTTTTATTTCTCTTGGATAAATGTCTAGGACTGGACTGTTGGACCCTATAGTAGGTATATGTTTGATAAGAAATGTCCAGTTTTCCAAAGTGGTTATACCGTTTTACAAAGTAGTGTGTGAGAGTTCTGGTTGCTCAATATTCTTGCCAGCTATCATTGGTCTTAGTTGTGGCAATTCTAGTGGGTGTATGTTGTATCTCATTGTATTTTAATTTGTATTGTCTCATTGATGAATGATGTGTTGGACATTTTTTCATGTGCATGTTGGTTATTTTAATATCTTTTCCACTGGGTTATTTGTCTTCTTATTAATAAATTGTAAGAGATGTTTACAAGTCCTTTGTTCTGGATACAAGTCCTTTGTCAGAAAGTATTAGCAATATTTTATTCCTGTCTGTGACTTACCTTTTTCCTATTGGTGTCTTATGAAGAGCAGAAGTTCTTAATTTTGAGGAAGTCCAATGTATCCATCAATTTTTTCTTGCACAGTTTGTGATTTTTGGTGTCCTATCCAAAAAAAATCTCTGCCTACCCAAAAGTTTAAAAGATTTCCCCCTATGCTTTCTTCTGGAAGCGTCATATTTTAGCCTTTACTCTTAGGTCTCTGACACATATTGAGTTAATTCGTGTGTGTGGTGTGAGGTAGGGGCTGAGGCGCATTGCTTTCCATGTGTATATCCACTGGTTCTAGTGCCATTTGTTGAAAAGATGATCCTTCTCCACTGTCATCTTTGTTGTGAGTCAGTTGATCCAATATGTGTGGGTCCATTTCTGGACCTTCTATGTGTTGCTTCATTGATCTATATGCCCATCCTTGTGCCAACAGCACACAGTATATTGATTACTGTAGCTTTATAGTAAGTCTAAAAACCAAGTACTGTAAGTTCTTTAACTTTGTACTTCTTTTTCCAGATTGTTTTGACTACAAAGTCCTTTGTATTTCCACATGACTTTTAGTATCAACTTGTCAATATCCACATGAAAGCCTGCTGGGATTTTGATTGGGATTCCATTGAATCTATAAACCAATTTATGGAAGATTGACATTCTGACAATATCGAATATGCTGATTCATAAACAGGCCATATCAATCTATTTAAGGTTTAAAAATTTTCATCAGCAGAGTTCTGTAGTTTTCAGTGTGCAGGTCTTGCAAATATGTATTTTTAAAATTATTCCTAAGTGTTTTATGTATTTTGGATAACATAAATTTTATTTAAATTTCTTTTAAAGAAATTGTATTGGGTCCTGAGTAAAACAGGATAAGAGGAAAGAAAGGGTAAAAGAAATTTTACTGCTTTGGGGTGGTAGATTAAGAGCCAAACCTCCCTGATAAGAATCACTGTGTTTGGGGAAGGAATTTAGGCCCTGTTCCTGGCTGAGCTGTAACCCCTGAGGACTTGGGCTCCAGAGTTGGGCTCAGGGTCAAACCAGCCCCTCAGTGACTAAGGAGGAGAGCAAGTGGGGCAGGCATTCTCTTGGGCTGGAATCACCTAAGGAAGAGAGAGGTCTTAGGATTGTGCCTTTAGGATTGTGTGCTCAGGTAGAAGTTAGACTCTGGAGGAGGTGGGCCAGGTCATCTATGGGGGCGACCTGTGTAAGGAGCACGGGCTTGGAGCCATGCGGATCAGAGTTCAAGTCCTCCATTTATCACTTACTAACTGGTCCAAGGCAAGTCAGTTAGCCACTCTCACCTCAGTTTTCCCATTAGCAAAATGGAATAATCTTTATCTCTCAGGGTTATCGTGAAGGTTAAATAAATGTATATAACACTGGGTATGCAGCTCAGTGGTAGAATGCTTGCCTAACACGTGCAAGGCCCTGGGTTCAATCCCTAAAGTGTGTGTGTGTGTGTGTGTGTGTGTGTGTGTGTGTGTGTGTGTTGAAATGCTATCCATACATAAGGAGTCCAAGAAGTCTAGAGGTCTGCGCTAGAGCACCCCAACTTAGGGAGTGTATCCCGGTGTCAGCTCTGACCCTCTAGTCCCTCCACTCTGTCCCCCTTGCTCTTCAGCTGCGTGAGTAGGGCCACCTCTTTTTTTTTTGCGGTACTGGGGATTGAACCCAGGGGCATTCTACCTCTGGGCTACACCCTCAGCCCTATTTTTTATTCTTTATTTTGAAACAAGGTCTCACTAAGTTGTGGAAGGCCTCACTAAGTAGCTGAGGCTGGCTGCGAACCCAGATCCTCTGGTCTCAGCCTCCCAAGTACTGGGTTTACAAGTGTGTACCACCACGCCCGGCTCTAGGGCCACCTCGTATACTGCATACTGCACTGTGTATCCTCAACTCTTGATTTGTTGCCTATTTTTTCTTTCTACAGTACTAGGGTTGAACCCACTGCCTCCTGCATATTAAACAAGTTATCTGCCACTGAGCTATACCCCCAGCCTTTAAGGAAATAAATATATATATATATATATATATATATTGATTTTAAGACAGGATCTTGCTAAGTTGAGGCTGGCCTCAAAGTTGTGATCCTCCTGCCTCAGCCTCCCAAGTAGCTGGAATCACCGGTGTGTGCCACTGTGCCTGACTGTTACCTACTTTTTCTTGTGGTCATGTCCCCATTTCATTCGTAGTTCCCTTTAGGCAGAGGTCCTGGGGCCTGGTTATTGTCTGAGCCTCCCCCTACCCCCCCACAGCCCCTGGTGTTGTCCACTGGCCTGCAGTCCACGCCACCACCACCACCACCACAGCCTCTGGTGTTGTCCACTGTCTAGGTGGGTGGTACCTTCTCTCTTTCACTGGCTTTTTCTTTCCCCTGGTTCCTCCTCTGGTTCCCATCACACAGGTTACTTCACCAAGACCTGTTTCCTGTCCCGGCCTCTACCCAGATGGGATCTGGAAGCAAAATCGAGAGCTAGCCTTGCCCCCAACGGACTCCAGGAGTCAGCCACACCAGCAATTCATGGCGGCCTCATGGCAGCAGAGATGAGCTGGGGTGGAGGTGGAGCAGCCTCAGGCTCAGACCCCCTCACTGGAGAGAGAGAGACTGGAGGGAGAGGGTGGGGAGTCCCAAAGAGCCACCAGAGACTTCAGCCAGCATGTTCTAGTCAGTCATGGAAACTCTAAAGAGGCCAATTTTAGGGCAAGACCAGAGGGTCTGCTTTTTCTGATGTTACAATCCCTTCAAGACTAGATTCATTTCAGAATTTGAATTTCTGAAGAGAAAATAAAAAGTGCCAACCATGTGAAACAGATGGTACTATATCCACAAAATAGGGAAAGACAAAGAAAGAGGAGGGTTAGAGTGGGGTATGCTGGTGAGCATGGAGGGCTTCCTGGAGGAGGAGAAGAAGCATTGTCATGTGTGAGCTGCACAGGACTTCAGGACCACCTTTCCCATTCCCTGCATTTCTGAGTCAAGTGTTTAAAAAGGCAGCAAAAGCTTCCAGGGGACTCTGGGACTGGGAAACAGCATCACAGGCAAGTGGAACAGCATGCAGAAAGACATGGAGGTTGGACTGAGTTAGACACGGCAGGACAAGGAGAGACTGGCCTGGCTGGAGTCTCTCCATTCCTGAGGGAGCCTCTCACAGCTCTTTTCCTCCCCCTGGACCACTCTGGCCCCCCAAGAATATTCAGGGGAGGCTCCTTGCTCTGGCTGGGAGGTTCCTGTTCTACTGGAGCTGAGGGGAGAGTGCGGAGGGTTGTGGGACATCCCCGGGACCCACAGGAGGATGTGGCATCCGCAGCATGAGGCCTCTTAGCCTGGAGCCCCTGCCAACAGCGGGACTGTCCTCACCCCCAGCGAGTACCCACAGGCATTCCCCAGGGGCCTGGCTCTTTCCAGCCGAGCCCCCTGTCCTTGGGAAGCAGGTGACCAGGGCCAGGGAGCATCTGAGAGCCTGCCTAGGTAGTCAGTTGGTCAACTTGCCCTGGTTAAATAATGTGGCTGATGTCACCTGTCTCAGGAGCCAGGATGGCATGGTCAGGGCAGAGCCAGGGCAGGGGACACTGTTACTTGCCACAGGGAGGGACAGTCTCAGTGACAGCTTGCCTCTCCCTGCAGTGTCCACCCTGCACCCCAGAGCTGTTCCTCCCCTGAGTCAGGGCTGGACCTGTCTGTGAACCCAAGAAGCTGGGGAGCTTGTCTTTAGGGCTGCTGGCCTCCTTTTCTCTGCTTCTCCTCACCACACTAGGGTGTGTGTGTGTGTGTGTATGTCTCTCTCTCTCTCTCTCTCTCTCTCTCTCTCTCTCTCTTTCTCTCTTTCTCTCTCTCTCTCATACTCCCCTTTGATCTTTCCTCTGTCTAGCACAGTAGGTTCTCAGGCACTGGCGTTGTATGAGACTTTCACACTTTAATATGAATAGGGAGGCCTCATCTGTAACCCTTATTTCTGACTTTTGGCTGAAAAGGCACTGAGTTTCGGACTTGGAGAAAACAGCCTTCTAAACCGAGGGTCCTCCTTTCCCTTCTTGAGGTCCTACCTCTCTCGGGCTGCCCAGGAGACTCCAAGGAATTCTGACCAGGCCTCCTTCCTTTAAAACCCACCTGTCTTGTGTTCCTATCACCTTAGACATTTGCCAAGGTAATGGCTGATTTCGTTTCCCTGAAGTGTCACGGTGAGACTGAAAGCAGAAACTGTCTGGCTTGGCAGAAGCAATCAGGAAACCTGGGGCACGTCCCAGCCCTGCCATTAAGTCACCATGGACAATAAATCCTACGTGAATTCCCAGGGTATTAGACCGGTCAAAGCAGAGACCTGTCCACTTGGCAAACCTCCGGTCCTCTGCCCCCACCCCCTCAGCCTCTGAGATGCCTCCCGGGAGTCCAGGGCAAAGCCTGTGACCAGGTGATCCTGCAGGGGCTCCCCAGCCCTCACCATAGTGATTCCAGCGGTGCACATCTGCACCCAGCCAAGGACCTGGGAGAGATGCTTATAATACCAGACTTACAGAGGTGAGGGATCCCTCTGCGCAGGACTGACTTTGGGGACCCTCCATGGTCACTGTGCCACCTGACCTATGCATGCAAACGACAAAGGTTTCCTCTCCAAACTTCAGTCTGAGCCTGAGCAGAGAGGGCGAGGAGTGGGAGGGGGGAGGAGGGAGAAGCATTTCCTCCAGATGTTGAAGCAGCCACGCTCTAAATCCGGAGATGGTTGGGATGCAAGGTGGACTGGCTGCACGCTATAGCTGCCCACTCAGCTGGGAGCGGTGTCCCCCAATGCCATCCTCAGCAGGCAGCCCAGGGGGAGAGCAGGAAGTGGAGCTGTTCTTGGAGAGACAAAGCCCTCAGCTGAGCAAGCCTCTCTTCTCTGGGAGCAGGGACCTGCAAGGGATGAGGCTCTGGGGTGGGCTCTGGGGGGAGGTGGTGGCCAGATTCAGTCCCCGGGCAGGAGCCTGGGACCCTGAGGTTAAGAGGGAAGAAAGGCCGGGACCGGGAAGGGGGGCAGATCCAGGTGGGAAGTAGTGCGCCATCCCGTGTTTGCAGGTAGACCTGGCATGAGGCTGATGCTCAGTGAATAAAGCTACAAATGAATGAGCGAAGGCAGGGAACAGCCAGGCTGTCCCGTGAAGACATCCTTGAGGGGGAGGTACGAGGTGACATGGAATCCTGGCAAGGAGAAAGGGCCCAAAGATGGAGGAAGGGTAGACCCAGGGCCCCTCTGTGTGACAGGGGAGGGGGGGAGAAGGACGGGCCAGTGCCATGGTGGCTCTTCTGGCTGCTGTCACTGACCCACCCCTGCTGGGAGGCTGGGGTGCGAGGGTGAGAGTGTGGGGTGCAATGAGGCCAGAAGAGGTAGGCCGCGATGCTCGAGATGAAAGCACAAAAGGAGCGCTGACCCTGCCACCGGCCCTGCAGCGGAAGCCCATTATCAGGAGCATCTAATGGGGTTTTGCAGGGCCACGGCCAAGGCCCCAGGCAGCACACGGCTTTCCTGCTTCCCAGGCAGCTGCCGGCAGTTGGCATGGGCCCTGGTAACAGGCCCAGCTCCTGGGCCCTCTGACCAGAGGTCCAGACATGCTGGCATAAACGGGTGCCCTAGAAACCGCCGGCCTTGTCCTGCCACATCCTGGGGACAGCCCCTGCTGGAACCATCAGACCCTCTGGAGCAGAAACAAGGGTGGGGGTGGGTCTGAAAGAATAGCCGGGGGCACCCCTAGGTGATGAGAAAAGCTCTGCACCTGCTCGGTCCTCCCCAAACACCCAAGAGTGCTCCCCAAGAGCTCCCTCCCGCCTCCTCCCACCCCAGGCCTCCCACTGTGTGCAGGATGAAGCTGGCCATGGTCAGATTGTCAGCCAGTGGTGCCAGGGGTTCAGTTACTGGTTGTTCCTCAGGGAGCTGGACTGATTCAAAGCATTCTTCTTTCCCTTGCTCCCTTGGGGCCTTGGGAGAGTTTGGGGGGCTCCTGAATCCAACCAAGTTCCTGCCAGACTGTGAGCTTCTTGATGGCAGGGCTGAGTCCTTGAGTCAGCATGGACCTGGCACACTGTAGGTGCTTAATAACAACACATGCTTATCTGGAGCTTACTAGGTGCCCAGCACTGTTCTAAGAGCTTTACAAGCATTAGCTCATTTACTCCTCCTAACAACCCTGCGAGGTGGGTACTGTTATTATCTGCAGCTGACAGACGAGATGACAAGAGGTGAAATGCTTGCGAGAGGTAGCTCAGCCGGCGACAGGTCGCCCGGCAAGTCTGGCTCCCATCACGCTCTCTCATGAGCCAGTTGGTGGATGGAATGAGCTCAGGGGGTGATGTCCTTAGGTCGCCTCTGATAAGAGGAAGACTCAGGACCAGACTGCCCTGGCACAAACAGCCCTGGGGACCTGAGACCCTGGGGTCCCCCACCCCAGCAGCCCGTGGTGATTGAGGGCAAGCTCCATTCCTTGTCTGGGGTTGGGTGACCCCCCAGGTCCTGCTGACAGCAGGCAGAGGGGTGCTTCTAGGAGGCTCTCCCCAGAGCTTGGGAGCCTTCTGTGGCTTCCTCCAAGGCCACCCTGATGGGCAGCTTGCGCCAAGTCTGTGGCTTTGTGAGTGTGAAAGGAGGAGGGGCAGGAAGGGCCCCGAGTGGACCAAGGAGACCCGGAGCAGGCGGGTGTGAGATAAAGCCATGGTCACCTTCGACTCTTCTCAGTCCAGGGGTAGAAATGGTTGGGGGTGCCCTGGGGTCAAAGCTAGAGGGCAACTCATTGTGTGTGGGGGGTGGGGGGGTCCTGTGGTCTTATGACCAATCTGAACACTAGGGACCAAGGAGCAAGGCTGCAGGGCGCAGGGGCCACACCCTGGGGGTAATAAGGGAGGAAGAAGCTGGTCACATGGGGTTCTTCACCTTCTCCCTCCCCCCTTCCTCTTTCTCTTCTTCTTCATCCTAGGGATTGAACCCAGGGACAGTCTACCCCCAAGTTCCACCCCCAGCCCTTTTATTTTTGAAACAAGGTTTCGCTAAGTTGCTAAAGGTCTTGCTAAATTGCTGAGGTTGGTCTTGAGCCTGGAATCCTCCCATACCAGCTTTCCAAGTACTGCGATTACAGGTGTGTGCCACCCTGTCCCACTGGGTTGTTGCTTTTTTTTTTTTTTGCGGTACTGGGGATTGAACCCAGGGGCATTCTACCTCCGGGATACACCCTAGCCCTATTTTTTATTCTTTATTTTGAAACAGGGTCTCACTAAGTAGCTGAGGCTGGCCGCAAACCCGGATCCTCCCGTCTCAGCCTCCCAAGTACTGGATTACAAGTGTGCACCACCACGCCTGGCAGGTTGTTGCTTTCTTAATGGGAAAAGAAAGGCTGGTCCTGGGGGAGGCTGAGGACCGGAACGGGGCAGACCAGCTGGGTCAGAGCAGGTACATCCTGATGGCATGGTGGTCCCAGGTGACACAGGAGCTGGGACAGGAGCCCTAAGGAGCTGCAGTCTCCCCACCTCTAAGCGAGCTGGCAGAGTATGCCTCCTCTGCTCTTTAGTTCAGAATGCCAGAGCCTTGTGTGGCTGATAGCGATGGAGTGACCACAGGGCAGTGTCTCCCTTAAAACCCTCGTTTTTTTCTGGATTCATAAGCTCACCTGAACTTCTCTGCTGGGCCACCTCTCCCATGGGGCTCAGCTAACATTGAGTAATGGAGACTTCTCCGAGGGCCTCCAGGCAAGGGTTCTCAGGCCTGGGGTGCCAGAGACTGAGCTGTCTTCCAGGGGAGGGAATCACGGCTGCTGACCACTGAACGGGCTGAAACCTGCTATGCCCAGAATTATTCTGGGGTCCAGGAAGACCCCTTCCCTAACAGATGCCATGGAATAGGTGTGCAGAAGAGAAGTCACCAGCACCGTTTAAGGAAGTCCCCAGCACTGTTTAAGGAAGTCTCTAGCACTGTTCTAAATTGGACGTCATGGTACTATTTCTCCAAAGGAAGTATAATCCTAAACTGCATTATAGAAAACAAAACTGAAACTGGGTCCTGAAAGAACCCCTGGGCTGTCTCCCCAGGCCCTGTGGGGGCCCCCGAGACAGTGCCAGCGAACCTTCACTGAGAGCAGCCCTGGGCAGACCAAGGCCCAGTGTGGCCTGAGGCCTCTGTGCGGTTGGCTGCCTTTCCTGACCATTAATCGCTACTAAGTGTCATTACCACTAATAAAATTAACCGACTTTATACTGGACTCCTGGAGCCATCAATCTCAGGGTCTATTACATAAAATAATAATAATAATAGTAAAAAAAAAACCCAGGTGCCTGTCAATGAATGGAAGGGTGTTTATGGAGCCTGGCTCACAAGTGCAGCTCAGGGAATTCTGCTATTCTAGAGCAGGCAAAATTTATAATCAGGAATCTTAGGAGACAAACCAACTCCTGGCCTTTACTCTACAGTAGAGGGTATCTTAGGCAAGAACACAGCTGGGCCTCAGAAAGATGCTGGGACCAGGGCCTGAAATGTTCCCCAAATTCTCCCCCCCCATTCTTGCCTCTGGTTCTCTCGATGCACTTGGCTCCTCTTTTTTCTCCCTCTTTGATCACCTTCCTCTGTTTCTGGTCTGTGTCACAGGCCCAGCCACCCAAAGAGAGAAAGGGAGAGAAAGCAACTGTGTACTTTCCTAATTCAAATTCCAAATTCCCAGAGAAAGGACTGATTGGCCCAGTTCAGGTCATGTGATCACCACTGATCCAATCAACAGATCAGAGCAGCAAGGTCATGTGATATAAAATGGTTGATAGGGACCACATGTTAGCCATATATATATAGAGAGAGAAGGAATGGAGGGGCAGCTAACCTAATTAGGTGTCCACAATGGTAAATTAAAGGACTTTAGGCCTGGCAGGGTAACACAGGCCTGTGATCTCAGGGACTTAGGAAGATTGCAAGGTCAAGGCCAGTATGGACAACTTAGTCAAACCCTGTCTTTTTTCTTTTGTATTGGGGATTGGACCTAGGGGCATCTTACCTCTAAGCTATACCCCCAACCCTTTTTATTTTTTCGATTTATATTTATTTATTTATTTTTATTATTACTATTTTTTTTCTTTTTTGCGGAACTGGGGATTGAACCCAGGGTCATTCTACCTCCAAGCTATACTCCCAGCCCTATTTTCTATTCTTTATTTTGAAACAGAGTCCACTAAGTTGCAGAGGGCCTCACTAAGTAGCTGAGGCTGGCTGTGAACCTGCGATCCTCCTGTCTCAGCCTCCCAAATACTGAGATTACAAGCTTGCGCCACCATGCCCGGCTATATTTATTTATTTATTGTGGTACTGGGGATTGAACCCAGGGCATCCTACCTCCAAGCTATACCCGCAACCCTATTTTATTTTTTATTTTGAAACAGGGTCTCACTAAGTTGCTGAGGACCTTACTCAGTTGCTGAGGCTGGCCTCGAACCTGCGATCCTCCTGTCTCAGTCTCCCAAGTACTGGGATTACGTGTGTTAGCCACCACTCCCAGCCAAACCCTGTCTAAAAATAAAAAAATAAAAAGGGCTGGGGATATAGCTTAGTGGTAGAGTGTCCCTGGGTTTGATCCCCAGTACCACATACACACACACACACACACACACACACACACACACACAAAGAGGACTCAGTAGGTTCTCAAAAAGTGGTAGATATACTAATATATATAGCATAACACATTCAACGTAATAAGTATATAATGTATTATATAGTCTATAATATGACATATAATAGCTATGATGATAGAATAATAACTATTATTCTTTTGGGTTTTTTTGGTACTAGGGATTGAACCCAGGGGCATGCTACACTCCCATTTCTTTTTTAAAAATTTGAGCTGGGTGTGGTGGCGCACGCTTGTAATCCCAGTACTTGGGAGGATGAGATGATCCATTTTGCAGCTAGCCTCAGCTACTTAGTGAGGCCCTCCACAACTTTGTGAGACCCTGTTTCAAAATAAAGAATAAAAAATAGGGCTGGGGGTGTAGCTCAGAGCTAGAATGCCCCTGGGTTCAATCCCCAGTACCACACACACACACACACACAAAAAAAAAAAAAAAATTGAAACAGAGTCTTGCTAACTTGCTGAGGGTCTTGCTAAATTGCTGAGGCTGGCCTCGAATCTGAGATCCTTCTGTCTCAGCCTCCCAACTACTGTTAGCTATTATTCTTAAAATGGCATTTGAGACAGGCCTTGAAGGATGTGCAGCCCCACTGACCAAAATTCTCATCACTCCCTGCTTGTTCTCTGGCCTGTCAATCAGCTTCTGCAAAGGAGGTTCCGCCTTCTGAAACGCGGGAATCGTGGGAGCAGAATGTTGCTGCTCACAGCAGCCCCTGGTGTAGGGAGAGGCACATGGGGGATACAGGGCTGCTGCCACCTGTAGCTGCCCGCTATGCGGGAGACCCATCAAGGCGGGCCTCCTCAGCTGGAGCTGACCTCAGGTTCTGCTCCAGACCCGCCAAGGGTCAAGCTCTGAGGGTTTCCTGCCAGGCTGCAGGGAGGAGTTTGGGTGTATGCCTGGTGGACTGGAAATTTACCCATTTGCCCCCAGATTAATGATTAACGGGCCCCTGCCCTCACCCTGTCTGGGAGGGGAGCCCAGGGCCGGGCTGGGCCAGGAGGAGTCTGATAGCATCTGTCTCTGCTCTGAGGTTTCGGAGATACGCTCCACACTGGGTTGGCTTTGCATGATAGATTTGGGATGTACTGGGGCACCTGGGGCCTAGCCAGGACCCACACCCTCCAATCAAGCTTCCGACTGCCCAGGCCGACAGAGAGTGTGGCATCCTGCCAAATGTCCTGGCTAAGGCAGGTGACTCCAAACAGCAGAGCCGTGCCCTTGTCTCAGTGGGACAAGGGCCTCTCCGACCACTCAGGGCTGGGCCATGCACGGCCTTACCTTAGCCAGTGGCAGATAAGCAAAGGTGACAAATATCGCATGCAAGCAGGGGCTTTAGGAGCCTATCTCTAGTTCCACCTTTGCTTTTTAACCCTGGCTATGAGGGTGGCATGTTCCAGAAAGGGGTTGCTTCCTCCAGCCTGGTCCTGGAATGATGTATATTCCATCCACAGGGGATGGGGGGGTCACCAGGGTAAGGGGACAGGAAACATCTTGAACTCATAGCACCATGTCACAGAAAGCTTCAGGTAGGAAGCCAGCCGACCCCTAATTCTAGATCCCACCTTGCTGCTGAGCGGTGTACCACCTGAGCTGGGCACCGCCTCCTCCTAAAACCTGGGTTTCCTTGTCTGGACAAAGGGAGATTCTGCCGAGTTAGAGAGGAAGGTGTCTTGCAAGAGGAGAGAAGTTTGGGAAATCCAGCCAGCTGGGAGGCAGGCTGTGTTCCCGGGTGCTGTGGCTCCTGCTTTGCAGGGAATCCTCGTGGCAACCGGGGGAAGTAGGAAGGATCACTCTTTATACTCTGCAGAGGAAAAAAATGAGGCTTCAAGGTTACACAGCTGGGAACTGGCAGCATCAGGTAGAATCTGGTGGCCTGACTCCAGAATCCATGGGCTTTGGATATAGAGCAAGAAGTCTGGGATTCACCTCCATCTAACCATCTGTCAGCCTCTCCCTCTTCCCTCCCTTCCTCCCTCCCTTCCTTTCTTCTTTTCTTTCTTCAAGCACTTATTTGTAGCAAGCACCAAATGGCCAGATTGTTGAAAGTGTATCTGGGGTTAAGGAAACAGGCCAGGGTGGCGTGGCATTACTTGGGCAGTGAATCAATGCAAGGGGGCGAGGGATATGGGGGACCTGGGCTCCAGGTCTGCATCCCCTGTGCCTACCCCCTCTTAGGGGTTCTCCCCTCCAGGCAGTGACCAATGCTATGTGCAATATTTCCCAGACTTACCCATCATATCAGCTGCCCAGGGAATAGGGCAAATCTATAGATTCCCAGGCCCCCTCCAGACCAGGAAAATCACAATTGCCAAGTGAGGGTCCTAAATATCTATATTTTATTTTTCTGGGTACTGGGAATTGAACCCAAGGGCATTCTACCTCCAAGTTATACCCAGCCCTTTCTATTTTGAAATAGGGTCTCAATAGTTGCTGAGGTTCTTGCTAAATTGCTGAGGCTGGCCTCAAACCTGCAATCTTCCTGTCTCAGCCTCTTAAGTACTAGGATTACAGGAGTATGCCACCATGCCTGGCTGAGAATGTGTATTTTATTAATTAATTAATTAATTTATTTATTTATTTATTTTGCGGTACTGGGGATGGAACCCAGGGGCATTCTACCTCCGAGCTACACCCCCGGCCCTAATTTTTTTTTTATTCTTTATTTTGAAACAGGGTCTCACTAAGTTGTGGAGGGCCTCACTAAGTAGCTGAGGCTGGCCGCAAACCCAGATCCTCCGGTCTCTGCCTCCCAAGTATTGGGATCACAAGCATGCTCCACCACGCCCAGCAGAATGTGTTTTATTTATTTATTTATTTATTTATTTATTTTGCAGTACCGAGGATTGAACCCAGGGGCATTCTACCTCTGTGCTATACCCCCAGCCCTATTTTTTTATACTTTATTTTGAAACTGGGTCTCACGAAGTTGCGGAGGGCCTCACTAGGTAGAGAGAGAGAAAGAGAAACAGAGAGAGAGAGAGAGAGAGAGAAAGAGACAGAGAGAGAGAGAGAGCTGAGGCTGGCCACGAACCTGGATCCTCCGGTCTCCGCCTCCCAAAGTACTGGGATTACAAGCGTGTGCCACCATGCCCAGCTCAGAATGTGTATTTTTAATAAGCACCCCAGATGATTTTTCTAATTGCCAAGTTTGGGAAATAGGGTGGGTGGGTAAGAAGAGCAGAAATTGGAATCTGGAAACCCTGGGTTTGAGGCTCTGCACCAATCCTTGTTACAAGTACCTCAGTCTCTACTCTGTAAATATGGACATAACCCCCATGAGGCTGGCCTGCTGCACAAAAGGGTAATAAATGAAGCCCCCAGGAAGGAGCTTCCCAAGAAGGCCCCATTCCCTCACCTGCCCCATGTCCACAGCATCAGCATCCATCACTCTGCCCGTCACCACCCTACAGCTCACTCGTCTCCCTTCTCTCACCCTCTCCAGCCTGACGGGCCGGGAGGTGCTGACGCCCTTCCCAGGGCCGGGCACTGCGGCAGCCCCAGCGCAGGGTGGCGCCCACCTGAAGCAGTGCGACCTGCTGAAGTTGTCCCGCCGTCAGAAGCAGCTCTGCCGACGTGAGCCTGGTCTGGCAGAGACCCTGCGGGATGCCGCACACCTCGGCCTGCTCGAGTGCCAGTTCCAGTTCCGGCAGGAGCGCTGGAACTGCAGCCTGGAGGGGAGGACCGGCCTGCTCAAGAGAGGTGGGGAGGACCAGGAGGGAGGAGAAGGGCAGGGGGAGGTGCCCAGGCCACGCTGCGCTGCTCCCCTGGTGCTGCCCCAAGTAAGAAAGCCCCGGGGGGCTCGCGAGGGTCCGCTGAAGGCCAGTCATGGCCCAGCCACAGGTTTGGGGGAGCAGAGGAACAAAGAAGACACAGAGAGGAGCAGGAACAAGCCCATTGCTGGAGGACGCCCTAGGCGAGACAGGTGACCCCAGCCGGCTCCCTGTGTCTCCTCCCCACACACGTGGGACAAGGTGCAGACACTCAGAAGGACGGAGGCGTTCATAACTGGAGGAGTCATTAGTCCTCTCGTTCATCTGTCCCTTCGTGTATCACATCCATTGCTACATCACCTCCTTTCCCTGCCTCCCTCCCTTCTTCCTGCATCCCTCCAGCCTCTGCCCACTCAGTGTCTGCCGAGGCCCACAGCGAGCCAGGCGCTGTGCTAGATGCCGGAGGGACAGAGCTGAACTTGAGCGGTTTGCCCTCGGAAAGCATGAGGTCTGGAAGGGAGAAAATGGGTCATCGCATGACCCTGTTGCCAAGTGGAAAGGGCTATAATGGAGACTTACAAAAATGGAGCGATGGTGACAGGGACAGCCAGCGAACTTCTAGGCCAGTTGCTGTCCATGGCGGGGGGGGGTCTAGGGCAGAGCTAATGGCCTGCTTCCCTAGGGGTACATAGGAGAGCAGGCAGGGGACAGCGAGCCCCTGGAAGGCCAGGTTCAGGACACCCCAACAGTGTGAGCATAGCGATGGTCCCAGAAGTGGGTGGGGTGCCCCGTCTGGGAAAGTCAGGCAGGAGACCCAAGGTCACTCTGTCATTGGGTCAACTACATAGTGGGTGGTAGAGAATGACCTTTGAGAGGCATCAGGAAGCACAGGAGGCCTGGAGGGCATATCTTGGGAGACCAAGGGGCCTTGGAAATGGGTCGGTCCAACTTGTCACACATGCTTAGAGTCAAGATGGCTGTCTAACCCCAGCTTTGCCCTTCCCGGGTGCCCATGTCACTTCTCTTTGTGTCTCAGTGTTATGCGTTAGTGGCTCAGTGCCCCTTGCCCTGCTGCCGTCTGGGGATCTGGGCCCACGCTCCACAATGAATCTGCAAGTTTCATTTAAACAGCAACTTGCAGGCTGAGTCGAGGGCAGGAGACAGGCAGGCTCGCTCAAAGCTGTGTACAGGGGCTCGCACTCCCCTTGTCCTGCTCAGCACAGCGTCCCCACCACTGCCTCCTGCCCTCGGAGGGCAGCAGACAGCCTCTGAGCTTCCTCTCTTCCTCCCTGTTGATGCTCCCTCCTGGGTGCCGGGCGCAGGTTTCAAGGAGACAGCTTTCCTGTATGCGGTGTCCTCGGCCGCCCTCACCCACGCGCTGGCCCGGGCCTGCAGTGCTGGGCGCATGGAGCGCTGCACGTGCGACGACTCCCCAGGCCTGGAGAGCCGGCAGGCCTGGCAGTGGGGCGTGTGTGGCGACAACCTCAAGTATAGCACCAAGTTCCTGAGCAACTTCCTGGGGCCCAAGAAAGGAAGCAAGGACCTGCGGGCACGGGCTGATGCCCACAACACCCATGTTGGCATCAAGGTGAGCATGTTCCGTGGCTGCCCAAGTGCCTCCCCCAGGCAGGGTGCAGAGCCGGGAAGCAAGGTGTATAGGAGGCCAGCACTCCACCCAACACACAGCGACCCAGGACGAACTGCATTCCTTCCACCCGTGCGGAAGGCATCTACTTTAGACCATGATTGGGCACCAGGAATACAGTGACAGTAGGGAAGGGTCTGGGGCAGCATGGACGGCTGGGCAGCAATGGGAGCTAGGCTGGGGAGCAGCCCTGGTGAAGCAGGAACATGTGTGGAGAAGGGTCTCCATTCCAAGGAAAAGCCAACATCATTCCACAACTTTGCTTTAGTGAGACCCCCACCCCTCCTCCATTTTATGGGTGGGAAGATACAGGAGGCCCAGAGAGGGGAGGGATTTAGCTGAGGTCACAACAATAATGGGAGAACTAGGGTAATAACTATCCAGGTATATTGGTGTGAGAAGGCTGGGAGAGGTCAGTGCTTCTGGTTTTTTTTTTTTTTTTTTGCAGTACTGGGGGATTGAACCCAGGGATGTTCTGTGTCTGAGCTACACCCCCAGCCCTTTTTATTTTTTATTTTGAAACAGGGTCTTGTCAAATTGCTGAAGGTCTCACAAAGTTGTTGATGCTGGCCTCGAACTTGCAATCCTCCTATTTCAGCCTCCTAAGTACTAGGATTAGAGGCGTGTGCCACCATGTCAACTTAGCTTGGGTATTTTTGTCCCCTCACATGAACCTTCCTGTCCCCTTCTCATCCGGGTTGGCACTCTGGGTTGGGCTTGAGCTACTGGGCCCCGGCCTCTGACCAGGCCTCCATTCTGCCTTTCTGTGCAGGCCGTGAAGAGTGGCCTCAGGACCACCTGTAAGTGCCATGGCGTGTCAGGCTCCTGTGCCGTGCGCACCTGCTGGAAGCAGCTCTCCCCATTCCGCGAGACGGGCCAGGTGCTGAAGCTGCGCTACGACTCGGCTGTCAAGGTGTCCAGTGCCACCAATGAGGCCTTGGGCCGCCTGGAGCTGTGGGCACCTGCCAAGCCAGGCAGCCCCACCAAGGGCCTGGCGCCCCGGCCCGGGGACCTGGTCTACATGGAGGATTCCCCCAGCTTCTGCCGGCCCAGCAAGTACTCGCCAGGCACAGCAGGCAGGGTGTGCTCCCGGGAGGCCAGCTGCAGCAGCCTGTGCTGCGGGCGGGGCTATGACACCCAGAGCCGCCTGGTGGCCTTCTCCTGCCACTGCCAGGTGCAGTGGTGCTGCTACGTGGAGTGCCAGCAGTGTGCGCAGCAGGAGCTCGTGTACACCTGTAAGCGCTAGGCCGCTGCCAGGACCTCCCACGGCCCCTCTGAGCAGGTACACACAGCTGCACGCACATACTGAAGTGTGTGCCAGTGCACAGGAGCGTGCTGCTCACCACACCCTCCTCCACAGACCTGTGGCCAGCCTTTGGTCTCCCTCAACACTCAGCAAAGAGAAGCACAGCCCCTGAACCCAAGGGTCCCCAAGCTTGTCAAGGGCTTGGAGCAGGAGGGAAGACTGGGAAGGGATAAGGAGGCAAATAAAGGGGATCAAGAGGAGGGCAGGGGTGAGGCTGTGCAGGGCAGAGAGGGGTTATCCTGCCATCTCCTATCTCGGGATACATGGCCTGGAGCCAGTGAGCCATTGGGAGAAAGAAGGCAGGGGAGGCAGGGCCAGCTGGGAGCGCAGGCAGGCAGGTGTCCGTCTGGGACGGGCCAGTCCAGTCCTCTGGCCCTGCTCAGGTTGCAGTGAGCATGGGGTGCCCGATGCCCGCACTGCACTGGTGACTTTGCTGTACCAGTGGTGGTTGTAGGAACTATTTGTTTGGAGCAAGGAGAGCTTTCTGGGCTCAAGTGGACCCAAGCCAGATATGTGTCCCAGAGCCCTGTGTCCTTGATCTGATTTTTCAAACAGGCCTGCACTGAGCCTCATTCTAGTGTCAGGAGCTGAGAGTTACCCACAGCCACCCAGCCCTGCTCAATGAGACCACCAAGGCAGATAAGATGGGCAGGAGAGTCAGTCCCCAAGGTGGGACTCGGCGCACCTGAGTATGGACAGGGAGACACTGGCCCTCCCCATTTTCCCTGGTGGACAAAGAAACCTTCAGTGGCAGCCCAGAAGACAGGGACGGCCTCCTGGTGCCCAGCAGGGATGTGGCAAACTCAGCATCCCAGCCTGTTCTGCGTGCGTTCTGGTGGACTCCCTGCACTGGGGTCCCCCTGGATGTGAGGCCCCGACACTTGCGGAGGCTTGTGATACAGAAGAACCGTTCACCCATGAGTCATGGTTCTGTCTCTATTTCTACTCTCACGACTGCTTATCTAAGTCAGGCTTTCACCCTGGCTGTCTGCCAAGCCCGGCTCCTTCATGTACCGATGGCCCCTCACTTTGCCCTCACTTGGGCTCCTGCCTGAGGGGTAAGACTGACTTTACTAACGTCCTTGCATCCTATGGACATTTCCGAGGCCACCTATCAAGGCCCAGTGTGGAAGGAGAGAAGCTGGCGCATGCGCACAGGCACGCGCGGACCCCTACATCGCTGGGCCAGGCAGAGGGTTCCCACGGAGCAGCACGCGTCTCTGGCACAGGACGAAGACCTCTCAGGGGTCACTTTGTTGGAGGCTGTGTGCTTCCCCAGAGCAGGGTCTGAGGCCAGCCGGGAGGAAGTGACCTCCTTCCGGAAGCCCTTGGCCGCTCAGCCGCACCCCTCCTGTAAGCTTCCTTTCTCCCTAAACTCCGGGTTGCTGACCTGTTGCTGAAACGGGAAATTTCAGAAGCAGCCAAGTGCTCGGAATCCTCATCGATGCCAGTTCCAGGAAGAAGGTCCTGTGGCTGGGCCCACCAGCCTCGGGACACCTCCGTGGGCCCAGAGGAGCCACCCTGTGTTCAGTGGCTCAGGGCAGCCGGGGAATGCTGGCAGGATCTCTGATGGCAGAGGCTCTGATGAGGAGTCAAAGTGACCTGAGACCCCTGATGACTTTGCTGACCCAAGCAGCTGGCTCACTTCTTAGCAGGAGGAGAAAACAGAGTTGAGGACTGATTTTCTAGATTTTTCTACTTCTCTGCCAGCCCAACTGTTTTACTCCTCTGATCCCCAACTCTGCCTCCACCCTGGCTCAGCCCTGGACATACGACATCAGAGGCCGCGCAGACCGGAAGAGGGGCTTGGGAGCAACCTGGGGGCCCGGGCATCCTGATATCAACTCTATGGCTGGCAGGAGGGTGAAAGGTGGACTGGGAGGGCCGGGGCTGCAGCTGCCTGCTGACACTGATCCCAGGTCACTGGTCAGGGTGTAGGCTCTGAGGGCCTCGCAGTTTGTGGGGTTCTCTTTGTCCAGCTCTCTCCCTCTCTTTTCCTTCCTTGCTTCCAGTCCTTTCTCTTCCAGTTACCCCTAAAGATCCACCTCAGCCCTGCTGGGGCCCATGGGGACCAGAGTGGCCATGAACCCCTCATTCTCTAGCTTTAAGGGAGAAGCTCACAGGGTATTTTTTGTCTACCTCACATATATACTTTTTAGAGCAAAAGAGAATAATTTATATAGCTAAGATATATGGGATATATGGGAAAGTATTTATGTTATTTATATAGTTTCTCTATTTCATGGGCAGCACACATGGACTTGTATATTTCCCCAGAAGCCTTTCGTCTGGGGAGGCATGGCCTGGCCTCACTGGGGCCCCCACTGCACTGGACTCCAGGTAGCTGAGGAGGTGGCATAAGCTCCCGTGTCCCATGACAACAGTCTTGGCTCTGGAGTGCACATGTCCCCTCTGTGATGAGGCCTGCTGGGCTCGATCCAGATAGATCCTTCTCATGAAGTCTTTGTAGATTTCCTGCCCCTCTGGGTCCCAGGCTTCCTGCTTCTGCTCTGGCAAATGTGTTTTGCTCATAATAATAATGACAATGAGGGTGGCCACACCTGGCATTTGTAAAGCACTTTCAATTTTCAGAAACACTTTTATCTCTTTGATCTTGCTTGATTTCTCTGTTATCTCTGTGAGGTAGTTGGGGCCACATCACTGTGCCCATTTTCTGGATGAGGCACATGCTTCATCTTCCAGAAGAGAAACGTTCAATGAATATTTACTGAACGTCTACCTGGACCAGGGGGATCTGACTTACCCTGAGCGTAGGAGCCCAGGCCTGGATTCCACTCCGAGCCCAAGGACTCAGGGAAGTGGCTCCTTTCCTCTCTGTGTGTGACCCTGGCTGTTTGGATCTGGATGGCATGTCAGCATTTCCCCCAAGCAGAGTCCCATGTCTCAGGGACTGAGACTGCTTGAGAGGCCTGGGGAGACAAGGACCCCAGAAGGGTCATTCCAGGGGGTCTTTCTGCCCAGATTGCCCAAGAAGATCGGTCTGCACTACCGGCCCCTCCCAGCTCACAGATGAGTTTTATTTGCTCTCATTTCTGTTTTTCTTTAAAAAAAATAAATTGTTTCCCACTGGATTTTTGCCTTTTTCTGGAAAAAATCAGTCACACTGGCAAACTAGGCCTGTATTCCCACTTGGCCACAGCCAGCTGACACAAGGGATCCTGATAGGACAGGATGCATGGGGCTCCCCAACTTGTTAAGTGCCCCCCACCCCAGCCCTCATCATTCATGGATGTTCCTGCCTGGCTCTCATGGCATATAGAGTCTGTCCCTGGCCTAGAGAAGCCCAGCTGCCCAAATATCCTTCATTGCCTGGCAGACAGATGGACACCCAGGCTCATGCAGACCCTGGCGATTATTTCTTGCCCTCAAGTTTCCTTTCCCAACAACCATGAACTTCCAATGCCTTTTGTCCCAGCACATGTTAGAATTACAGTGGGAGCTATCGATTATTGAGTGCCTGATGCACCCATTCATTCAACTGATTATTTATAGAGCTCCTACTAAATGCCAGGTGCCACCCTGGGTGCTGGGGTGCGGCAGTGTGTAAGACCAAGTCCCAGCCTTGTGGGGCTGACAGCCTGGTCGGGGAGAAAGACAATAAATCAATAAACTACATGCCAGTTATTTGTGCTGCTTTTGTCTCTGTTTATTGCCCGGTGGCCTCGACCACCAGCAATGGTTAAGGAAATGCAGGTCGTGAGATGGGAGGGCTCCTAACTGCCACCAAAAAGCAGCAGGTTAGGATTCCAAGCCAGGTCTGCTGGCCTCCAGAGCACAGGCTCTTCTCCACATTGCTGGGTCTCATCAGGAGCAGGTGGGGCAGGGACAAATTACTCCATTTTATGGACTTTGAATAAACTGAGGCCTAGAGGAAGGACATAATCCATTCCAGGTTACACATCTAGTCAGACCAGGCTGAAACTGGGCCCCCCTGGAGTTGGCGAGGATTCCTAGAGCCCCTACCCTGTGCCCAGCAACACGGGTGGGTGGGGCAGGATAAGGCGGAGCGGGAGCCTTCAGGGACTCATGGTTCGATAGGAGAAACAGGAGGCATGGCCATGCAACAGTGTGGACCATCTGCACGTCAACCCCAGAGTCCCTCCTCCTGCCACACTGCCTTCCCAGCATGCCTTGGGAAGCAGCTGCTCCTGGGGATCTGGTGTGGGGGCCCCTTTCTGAGCAAGGGCAACAGAAGATGCTTAGCTTCCAGCCTAGCCCTACCAGCTCTTCAGCCTGTTGCCTTCCCTGCCCCGATCCGGGGTTTTGGGAGAGAGGCGAGCCCGAGTTCACCTATGCTTCCCCCTGGCTTCCCCTCCTAACAGGTTTCTGCAGCCCAGTGTTCCTGGGCCTGGACTCCAGCTGGTGCTGAGCAAGGATAGATGCTCCACACGCAGCAGTTTATCCAGGGGTTTCTCACACACTTTCTCACTGAGGCTCACACAGCGGCCGCCCTCTTCCCTTTTTCAGATGGAGATGGAGGCACGGCGTGGTTGAGTGCTGTGCTGAAGGCCGCGTCGCTAGCAAGCAGGCCCAGGCCTCCGGCTTCCTATGTTCCTTCCACCCTACACTGCCTTCAGCCTCCCCCACCCCATCTGAGCCTTCCCTGCTTCTGCCCAGAAACCGGTTCCCAAACAGGCCCTCAGGCCTCTCCAGCTCCAGCTGCACCAAGCCACTGTTCTTCCCAGGGGATCAGGGCTTGTTGAGACAATCACTAGGTGGGTTCCTACCCATGCTATCCCCCCTTAAAAAACATTTAGCCACATTTACTCATTCTTTCTCTCCTTTCTCTCTCTGTATGCATGGTACTTGTGAAAACTTTGCAGACATCAAGATACTCCAACACTTTATCACAGATCTCCTAAAATCAAGAACATTCTCAACTCAGCATGATAGTACATGCCTATAATCCTGGTACTTGGGAGGCTGAGACAGGAGGATTGCAGGTTTGAAGCCAGCCTCAGCAACTTAGTGAGACCCTGTTTCAAAACAAAAAATGAAAAGGGCTGAAGGCATAGCTCGGATGTAAAATGTCCCTGGGTTCAATCCCCAGTACCAAAAACAAATATATATTTTTTTATAGTGCTTGGGAGGCTGAGACAGGAGGATATATATATATATATATATATATATATATATATATATATTCAACAGAACCACAAGGCCATTCTCACATCCAAGAAATTAAACATTGACACACTGTTCTCTATGACACTGTCCGTATTCAGATTCTCCGGTGGCCCTCAAAATGTCCTTGTGCCATTTTTTTCCTGATCCAAGACCCACTTGAGAATCAGGTGTTGCAGTCGCCCTGTCTCTGTGGCCCCTGTAATCCAGAGCAGACTCCCCGCTGTCTTTGTTCCTGTGACACTGAGAGTTGAAAGAGTTCAGGCCAGACATCTTGTAGACCATCTCTCAGCAGAGATTTGTGTGATTATTTCCTTGAAATAGGATTCAGGCTAAACATGTTGGCGAGGAGCGCTTGGGTGGTGCGTGTCCTTCACCGGGCCTGTGGTCAGCAGCCAGGGAGTGCTGCTTTGTCCCGTGACTGGTGATGCTGAGTTTCATCACTTGGTTGAGGTGGTTTCTGCCAGATCTCCTCAATGCAAAGTCGCCCTTTTCCCTTTGTGACTCATGACTCATCCACCGGTGGTGATTTGAGACTGTGGGAATATCCTGTGGCCCAAGGACATTTTGCCTCTTAGTCTCAGCAGCCTCCGTTGGTGAGCCCTACCCAAATCCTTTGCAAAGTGCTCGTTTTCAAATTTCATCATTCCTTCTACTTATTTGATTACTTTTGTGTGTGTGTGTGTGTGTGTGTGTGTGTGTGTATGGTACTAGGGACTGAACCCAGGGGCATTCTACCTTGGAGCTATACCCCCAGCCCTATTTTATTTTGAAACAGAGTCTTACTAAACTGTGGAGGGGCTTGCTAAATTGCTGAGGCTGGTCTTGAACCTGTGATCCTCCTGTCTCAGTCTCTCAAGTACTGGGATTACAGGCATGTGCCACCACTCTTGGCTCCTTCTAATTTATTAATGGCTGTGTATGTGTGTGTGTGTGTGTGTGTGTGTGTGTGTGTGTGTGTTTTGCTGGGGATTGAACCCAGGAGCATTCT
>PVJS01010491.1:0-13765 GCA_004027185.1 Glis glis | reverse complement strand
ATTTTGAAACAGGGTCTCACTAAGTTGCTGAGGGCCTTGCTGAGTTGCTGAGACTGGCCTTGAACCTACGCTCCTCCTGTCTCAGCCTCCCAAGCACTAGGATTACAGGTGTGCACCCCCATGCTCGGCTAGTGGGCACTCTTCTGTAAAGAAGCACCTTCCTGTCCTCCCTACCCGCGTGGTATTCCTTTTAGTCTTCACAATCACACTCCAGTATAAAACGATCACTTCCATTTTACAGATGAGGAAACAGGTCCAGGGAGCTTAAAGCATTTGCCGAGTGAGTGGCAGAGCCAGGACTCAAACGAGCCTTTCTCGGGCCTGAGCTCCTGCCCATGTTACTTCTCTCACGACTTCACTCTGAGCAGGGGGTGAGGAGCCATGTCCTCTCCCAGGGGGATTCCTGAAGCAGGTGGGGAAGGCATTTAGAGCAGCAGGGTGGAGTGGGGGAGGAAATGTCCTCTCCTGAAATAGTGAGCCAGGCTTGCTCTAGACTGGGTCCCTCTGCCCCCAAGGGCCCCTCTCCCTGTGGGCCCTGCTCTGACCCTTCCATGTTCTAGGCTCTGTGAAGCATGACTGTGGTGATCCCAAGTCCTGCAGCTACTGAGATGACCCCAAGGTCAATTCCTCTGCTCCTCAGACTCCTGAAGACACATGGAATAATCGCCCCCACATGCCCAGTCTCTAAGTGGGGAAATATGGTCACTGGTTTGACCCCCAGCATAGGCTGTCCAGGCCCAGGTGTGGTGGTGCGCACCTGTAATCCCAGTACTTGGGAGGCTAAGACAGGAGGATCACAGGTTTGAGGACAGCCTCGGCAACTGAGCAAGGCCCTCAGCAACTTAGCAAGACCCTGTTTCAAAATAAATAAAATAGGGCTGGGGGTGTAGCTTGGAGGTAGAATGCCCCTGGGTTCAACCTCTAGTACACACACACACACACACACACACACACACACACATACACACACACGACCAGAGTGATGATCTGCAACAGGGGTGGGGGTGCCATTCAGGAAGGGGCAGGAGGGTGGAGCCCTCTGCCTGCCCCTGCCCTCCCCCTTTAGTTCCCATTCTTAATTCCACACCCTCTCTCCTTCCTTCATTAACTGCTCATTCAGCCAACACTGATCCATCACCTAAGCTGTGCTGGGTTTGTGATGGATTGTAAGGGTACCATAGCTATGACATCTCGGCTATGGGGACACTTGGCCTTTGGGGAGAGCACACAGGAAGGAGATCCCTAGAGTGCAGGGTCTCAGCTCTGAGAGAAGCCACTGCGTGAGCCTGACCACCTGGGTACTCCTGGGCTCCGTTGATTCTTCGCAGTCCCTTGTTTAATCACTATGGCAACCCTAGGGATACATATAGCCGTGATCCCCTATTTCATAGAAACTGAACTCAGAGGGGTTCCCCGTGCTCAAGGCCCCACAATGAATGGCAGGGCTGGAAACTGAATGGCCTTCTTTCTCCCTCTTCCCTAGGAGCACAGGGCCCTGCTGGGCCAAGGCGTGGGCACACAAGAAGGGGGCACCAGGGAGTCATGAGGACTCAGCATGACTGGTGGGATCTTCCTCCTCTCTCCTCCCTCGCTCTCCCCCTCTCCTTCCTGCATACCTGCAGCACAGAGCACAGAGGCTGCCTCTTGGGTGTCTTATCCCCCACTCCCATCCCTCCTGAGTCCCCAGGGGCTGTGGGGCCCACATTCCTCCCTGGCTCTCTTGGGCCCATTAGTGTGTTTACGCTGGAGTCATCTCAGGGGAGCAGAGCCGACCCCCCTCCCGTCCCCCCGCGATGGAGTTGAGAGATGGAGGCCGGTCAGAGCCAGTGGCAGACCTGACCCGGTGTCCGAATTCCTGCCCCCCTGTCTGAACAAGTCCAGGGCGGCCAAGAGCTTGGGGAGCAGCGGTAGCCCCGGGTCCCACCGCCCCTTACCGCACAGCCCCTCCCGGCTGACAGCCTCTAATCTCAGCTGTCTGCACGCAGCCAGCCCTTCAAGCCTGGGGTCACCTGATGCCGACACATTTTAATTCACAAGCTGATTTCTGCTTGTTGGCAACATGTCATTTCTGAAATTGCTTTCTCTGCCCAGAGGCAGGAGATGTCAGAGCCGCACAGGTGTGGCAGTGGTGCCGCCCCCACCCCTACCCCCACCCCCAAGTTCAGGAAGGATTAAGGGGTGTGGGGGCACACATGAGATCCTCCAGCTCTGCTTCTCAGGTTTCCCCTAGGGTGGGGGGGACCAGGGGGGCCAGGGATGGGGGATGCTGGGAACGGCCTCAGCTCTCCTCTCCAGCTCAAAGACAGGGAGGCCCACAGTTCTGTAAATGAAGTTGCTGCTACTGACAATAGCAACCGTAAGTTGCTTCGAGCATGTTCTGCACAGGTGTCATGCATCCTGCAAGGTATCTTTCTTGTGCATTATTGTGTTTGAATCTCATGACAACCCTCCCAGTTGGTATTGACCCCACTTTCCGGCTGAGAAAACTAGGCTGGGAGAGACTAGATCACTTCCCTGAGGTCATACAGCAAGTGTATGGCAGGGCTAGGACTCCACCCAGCGATGGCAGCAGATGGACTGGGATTTGGAGATCTGGGAAAAGATGGACCACAGGGCAGGGGAGGACTAGGGGGCTGGCTGCTTCTATATTTCTTTCATGTCGTGGCCTAAATATCTTCAATGACATTTGCTAACTCCCACAGCATCCCTGCTCCTGCAATCCATCAGGCAGTTATTTGCTCCCTCTTTTATGTTTCCTTAACAATTTTTGAATACCTGAATTAGCAATTATATCTCAATATTGGTATCCTTTGTTTTATTGAATGAATGAATGAATGAATGAATGGAAAGACAAATGTGTAAATGAACTATTGAATCTTGCTCTCCATACTCTCCTCCCTCCCCATTTCCCTCCCTGGCGGTGGGGCAGCCCAGCAGGCTTCCTGCCATAGCTGACACCGGGTCCCTCCCTGACACGTTGGCTCCTCACCGCCAGGCTCCCTGCCCTTTTCTCTCCTCCCTTTCCTTCCCCTCACTCCCTCTCACCTCCCTTTCACAGTCCCAGAACCTCTGGCTGCCTCAGCCCTGGGAACGAGGCCATGCAGAAGCCGGAACCGGAAGTTGCCACACGCAGGAATGAGACCACCTGGCTGGAGAGCAGCCTGTGGGGCCTTGGCAGAGATGCACTGGCCCAAAGAGGTCCACTTCTCAGCTCCACCTGCTTCCCCAGGATGCGCTTCCTCCTGCCTCTCCCTCCAGTGCTCCAGAGGAGCCACAGATAGGCATCCTTGTCCCCTGGCCTGGGCCAGAGCTAGGAACATGGCCAGATCGGCTGGCGTGGAGGTCAGATCAGAAAGTTGTCCTCACCACCTGGAGCCTTGGCTGTATTGGTATGGAGTGTTGGCTTTAATCCAGAGCCTTCCGCAGCTGCCCTCTCATTCTACTGCAGATGTCAAGCAACACCCCTGGGGAGGGGGTAAAGCTAGAGGGGACATCAAAGACCTAGAGGAGGAAAGGGAGGCCCACAGTGCATCCTCAATGCAGCATTGGGTGCTGTTGAAACGGGATGAGGCTTGGGGGGCGCCGGGGGGCACCAGGGGGCCTTCGGTGTGGTAATGATCCATTTTCTGGCACACGGATCTTCACTTTGTGGTAATTAACAAGCGGTGATGTTTATGTTCCCATGTAAAAACCACACCTAAAGAATGAAATCAGCTGGGCGTGGTGGCACACGCCTGTGATCCCAGTACTTGGAAGGCTGAGACAGGAGGAGCACAGGTTCAAGACCAACCTCAGCGATTTAGTGAGGCTCTCAGCCACCTAGTGAAACCCTGTTTTAAAATAAAAATAAAAATAAAATAGGGGTAGAATGCCCTGGGTTCAATCAATCAATCAATGCATTCAAAACAAAACAAAAGAATGAAATCAGAATCAAGTTCCCAGAGGATGGTCAAATGACCAAGAAGAAGGGGCAGGTAGTCATTGAGAGTCAGATAAACAGTCCCCAGCCAGGCATGGTGGCACATATCTATAATCCTAGTACTTGGGAGGCTGAGACAGGAGGATTGCTGGTTCAAGGCCTGCCTTGGTAACTTAGCAAGACCCTGTTTCAAAATAAAAAGGGTTGGGGTTGTAGCTCAGAGGTAGAATGCCCCTGGGTTCAATCCCAGTTAAAAAAAAAGTCCCCAATGAACAGAGGCAAACTACCTTCCCTTTTGGATTCTCATTCGTAAAAAAGAAAATCTCTATACAGATAGTTCTCTGTATAAGTCTCTAAGATGGATGGATGGATGGATGGACAGACAGCATGTTAGGTACTTCCACCATGTGCCAGGCTTGTGCTGAGCCCCAGAGATGAAGCAGTTAACAAGGCAGGCACGGTCACTGCTCTTGAAGGACAGGGACAGATAAATAAGTCATCACTGTTCAGTGCGATGACACTGACAACCCCACTCCTGGGCGGGCGGCGGAGTCCAGTGGCTGGGAGTGTTGGAGGGGGAAGGCTTTTCATTCCAGGTTTTTGAATTCTGAACGTCATGAATGTATTACAGATCCCAAATAAATAAAAAGAATACGATAAAAATAAAGTGTGATGAGTTGCTTTTTTTTTTTTTTTTGCAGTACTGGGGATTGAACCCAGGGGCATTCTACCTCTGGGCTACACCCCCAGCCCTATTATTTCATTCTTTATTTTGAAACCGGGTCTCACTAAGTTGCAGAGGGCCTCACTAAGTAGCTGAGGCTGGTAGCAAACCCGAATCCTCCTGTCTCAGCCTCCCAAGTACTGGGATTACAAGCATGCGCCACCACGCCTGGCTTTGTTGAGTTTTACATGGGGAGAAGTAGAGGGTGCTTAGGGAACGCTGGCAGGGAGGGGGTACACAACTGGCCTAGAGTAAGTCAGAGAAGGCGCCTCAGAGAAGTGAGAGCCCAGCCACCGCCCGAAGCTTATGGACACGTTGACCAGGTGAGGAACAGGAAGGGGTGCTGTCCGTGTCAGCGGAAGGCTGTGGCATGGGGTGATAAAAACCAACTTTACAGTGTCACAGGAGAGGATTAGAGGGTGTTCCTAGAAAGTGCCTGGCATGGGCGTGGTGGCACGCACCTGTAATCCCAATACTTGGGAGGCTGAGACGGGAGGATTGCAGGTTCAAGGCCAGACTCAGCAACTTAGCGACACCCTCAGCAAATTAGCAAGACCTTGTTTCAAAACAAAAAAGTAAAAATAGCTGGGGATGTAGCTGGGAGGTAGAATACTCCTGGGTTTAATTTCTAGTATCAAAAAAAAAAGAAAAGAAAGAAAGAAAAAGAAAAAGAAAAAGAAAAAGAAAAAGAAAAAGAAAAAAAGAAAAAGAAAAAGAAAAAGAAAAAGAAAAAGAAAAAGTGCCTGGCATGCAGGATGTGCTTCAGGTATGGTGGCCATTGTTATTATTATCCCCCAATCATGGCTGCTGTCATTGGCAGGAGCTAGGGAGAGGGACCCTAATGCTGTGGCTGACCCAACTGCTATATTCCTGGGCCTCTGGGAGTCCCTTGGTGACATGAACTCCCAACACTGCTGCAACATTTAACAGTTTCCAGAGCCGGGCGTGGTGGTGCACACTTGTAATCCCAGTATTTGGGAGTCTGAGACAGGAGGGATGCAGGTTCAAGGACAGACTCAGCAAAACAGTCTCAGCAAATAGTGAGACTCTCATTAACCTAGCAAGACCCTGTTTCAAAAATAAAAATAAGCCGGGCATGGTGGTGCACACTTGTAATCCCAGTACTTGGGAGGCTGAGACAGGAGGATCGCAGGTTTGCGGCCAGCCTCAGCTACTTAGTAAGGCCCTCCGCAACTTAGATAGACCCTGTTTCAAGATAAAGAATAAAAAAATAGGGCTGGGGGTGTGGCTCGGAGGTAGAATGTCTCTGGGTTCAATCCCCAGTTCTGCAAATAAATAAATAAATAAATAAATAAATAAAAATAAAATAGAATAAAAAATAAACTAAAATAGGGCTGGAGTGTAGCTTGGAGGTAGAATGCCCCTGGGTTCAATCCCCAGTGCCACACACACACACACACACACACACACACAAAAAAACCCCAAAAACAAAGCAAAACAAAAAAACAACAGTTTCCAGCAACCCAGGCCTGGGTGCAGGAAGGAAGAGAAAAGATCAAAGCTCGGGGTGCCCCACTGGGGGGGGGGCATGGCTTTTCTAAAAACAGTGCCCTGTCAAACATGGGACCAAAGCAACCCCTGATGGCCTGGTGGGTCATCTCCTGTCATAGACCAAGAATGTTCTCCACGCCAAGAAGAGACAGGACCTCTCCCTGCCATAGACCAAGGCAGCGGCATTCATAGTCACACCTCAAACCCCGCAGCTTCTGAGCACCAGCGGAGTGCTGGCACTGCGCAGAAGGCTTTACAGGGATTAACTTGTTATCCTCACAAGCACCCTACCAGGAGCAAGGTACCATAATCACTACCCCCTCTTACAGATGAGGAAACGGAGGCATGCAAAGGTTTAGTGTTCTTCACAAGGTCTCGCTGTCAGGCATCAGCCCCAGGTGGCCTCTCAGCTACTTCCTGACCTCAAAGCAGAGCTCTCTTGTGTCAAATTGTCTCTGCTTGCCTGGTAGGCACTTCCCTGCAGTAGGACAAGAGCCACTTCTTCTGCCTCAGCCAGATCCTTCTAAGTGCAACTAGAATTTATCTGTGTCCTAGACTTAACCTAGAATTAAACCTACTAAGTACAACTTGAATTTATTTGTGTCCCTAAGTTTTGAAAAATCTAATTTCCAGGTAGACCAGATAGATGGTCAGGAGTCGGTTACATCTAGGGCAAAACAGGATGGGATGTGCTGCTTCTTTAGAGGGGTCCCCTTTGGATCGGGACCTCTGGGCTGTGATCACCTTAGTCCAGCAGAAAGAGCTGGTGACCATGTCCCCTCTCACCCTTCTTGGAAGGAAGTGTAAGTCCTGTCTTAGCCACAGTTCCATCATGGCCTTGGTGGGCACCAGTCAGCTGTCAGTGGTTGCGGTCTCCAGACTCTGTCAGTTAAATGGAATTCTGACCCCGAAAGACTGGATGAGACCTCTGACCTCTGATTCCTAAAAGGCTAATTGAGACCTCTGACCTCTGTGTTCCCGGCCCCAGTCCTGCGTGGCATTCACTGGCCCCCAGGACCCATACCTGTGCTGTGGTTATTGAGAACTTGTCTTCCCTTCTGGACCCTGAGGTGGGGCTCCACACAGCCCTCCCTCCCCTCCCCACAGCCCCAAGCCCATCCTGAAAGTGTTAGTTGCAGGGCCTTGCAGTCTGGATGGGCATTCCACACCGATGGGCTTTTCTGTGCCTCTGTTTCTACACTACCTATAAAATGGAGACAGTAATACCAACAGCTACATTGCGAGGATTACAGTCACTAATACAAGCACTTCTGCAGTGCCTGGCACCTAGTCCACTCTGAACAAGGCTTCACTGCCCTCATTATTACCATCACGGCTACAATCATCAAACACAGCCTCCTAGCAGACCCTCTCCTGCTATTGCTTCAACCCTGACCACATCTCCAGCCCAGAGGCCCTGCCCTATTCTTGGGTCTGCTCTGAGTCTCTTTGTACCCCGTCCCTCCTCCTCTCTCCCCTTCCCTCCCTGCTATCCCTGCTGCTCCCGCGGCCTTTTGCTGGCTAATAATGCCGCTGTCAGTTCAGATTAGAGCCCATTACGTTCCTTCATCTCAGCTTAACATTTTTGTGGTTTCCCATCTCTGCCTAAAGTGCTTCACGGGGGGCAAGGGCTGCCCAGCTGGAGGGTGCAGCAGAGGAAGAATGTGGGCCTGTCGTGGGTTTCCCCAGATTCTTGCCCATGAGAGAAGGGGCTGGACCAGGGGACAAAGAGAAGCAGCCCCTCCATTGGCTGCCATCAGGACCTGAGCCCTGAGGCCAGGGAACAAGAGCCCTCGGGCTCAGCATGAGCACCACGGAGGAGACTCGCAGCCCTGCGGCGCCGGACAGACAGTGCCCTGCGAGGAACTGTGCTGGTCACTCAGTCTGAAAGCATCCCAGAGTTGTGGCATTCTGCAACTGGGAGGCTCCCTGCAAAACTGCTGGGCCCAGTCCTGGAGCTGGGTCTGTGTTCTGCAGCCACAGGGGTGTACTCTCTTTTGGATGGTGTTGTCCATATGACTTTTCTCAGACCCAGCCACAAGCATGCCTTCCTTAGACCCAAGTCCAAGGAGCTTGCTTCAGGAACCCTGGGCAAGGCTCATGGGAGGAGGCAAAAGCAGGAGCGAGGGAGTGGGAGGGTGGTGGATGTGAGGACCAGAGGAAGACAATCTTTTTTTTTTCTTTGTACTGGGAATGCAACCCAGAAATATTCTACCTCTGAGCTACACCTCCAGACCTATTTTATTATTATTGTTGCTATTATTATTTTTTTGCAGTACTGGGGATTGAATTCAGGGGCATTCTACCTCTGAGCTACACCCCCATTTTTTTTGAAACAGAGTCTTACTAAGTTGCAGAGGGCCTCACTAAGTAGCTGAGGCTGGCTGCGAACCTGTGATCCTTCTGTCTCAGCCTCTCAAGTAATGGGATTACAAGTGTGTACCACCACACCTGGCTCAAACAATCATTTCAATGAGCACCTCCATTGTGCCAAAGACTTTGTGTGCCTCGTCCTATTGAATTCCCATCACAGCCCCCTGAGGTGCATACTCCTATCACCATTTTACAGGAGAGGAAACTGAGGCAGAGAAATGTATCATCTTGCCCAAGGTCACACAGCTGATAAGGAAAAGCTGGGAGGGCTCATCTGGGCCCCTTAAACCTTCCCACCCAGCCCATGGGCTCAGCTGGGATCATGTTAATGTGCCTGGACAGAGCGCCAAGAAGAAGATGATCACCACCCCAAGGTGTGTCCCTGCCGCCTGGCCTGACAGCCTTCCAACCAGAAATGTCTGCGCGTGGGGCCCAGTCTCGCCCTGCCACCAGGGCTGGTCTTTCTTTGTGCTCTGATCACATTGGCCAGAGGACCACCCTCTGCAGGGGCTTCAGAGACCCCTTCTTGGCTCCAAACTAAATGGTTTCTGTTTCTAGTGACATTAATGCCAGTCCTCAGAGCTTCAGAGGCCCCCATTTATTCTTGGTGGCTGGGTATGTCACACTCCTGCTTAAAAACCTCAGCTGACTGGGCCCGGTGGCACACGCCTGTACTACTGGGGAGCTACTGGGGAGGCTGAGGAAAGAGGATTGCAAGTTTGAGGCCAGCCTGGGCAACTTCGCAAGACGCTGTCTCAGCATAAAAAATAAAAGGGACTGGGGATGTAACTCAGAGGTCAGACTCCGCTGGGTTCAATCCCCAGTACCACCACCACAACCAGAACAAGTCCTCAGCTGTTTGCTGCCAGCTCCTCAGCTCCTCCAGACCATCCATCCTCCTCAGACCCACATCTCCCGTGCCTCTCAAACTACCCACACCCGTCACCTGAGCTACCTTATCTGTCTCTGCAGCTGGCTACATGTCGCACCTCTGTGCCTTTGATCACGCCAGTTCTGCTAAGGATGACTTTCCTCCCTTTGTCCACCTAACTCCCACTGTTTAGCCTTTGAGAACCGGCCATAGACGATGTCCCATCTCTCTCCAGAGGGAATCGCACCCTCCCCTGAGCTTCCCTATCCGATCGGGTTTCCCCTCGCACCTGTGCTAACTCCCCGCGTCGCAGGTGCCTGTGCACTGTCATCTCTCTCCCACATTGGACTTGAGCGCCTTGTGAGCCAGGCCTGGCTCTCATCCGCCTCAACCCCTGAAAAAGTCCTTCCCCTTCTTTTTTCCTTCCTTCTCTCCCTCCCTCTTCCCCTTTCACCTTCAATAAATATTTATTCAGTCCAGCAATGTGCCAGGCCAGTTGCCGGGGGTTACAATCTCCAGTGAAAGTTTTCAGAGTTTAAATCTAGAGGAGGGCGTAGATAATCAAATACTCATGCAATTAATCAGAAGATAGATCACATCTGTGGAGAGAGCTCTGTTGGAGAACTACAGGGTGCAGACGAGGACTCCCCGGCCATCCTTAGAAGCACCTCATTGTGAAAAGTAGATTGCTATATTTGAAGATTTCCTAGCAGTCAGCATCATGTTGGCCGGCTTCTCAGACTATCCATGTAGCCAGCACAGTTTTGGCTTGGGGTCTCTTATGGACCCCTGCTCTGTTTGATTCACACTCCCCCACCAGGCATCTGTGGGGCTCTGCGAGGCTGGTGCAGCTCGGGGTTGGAAGCCTGAAGAAACCAAACTGGAAAAGCTCTGGCGTCTGAAGAGGTTGGTATGACAGTCAGCAAGAGGAAGAAACAAGAAGCTCAGTTGGTTCTCCTGGGCAAGGGCAGATCCTTAGAAGAGCCAAGGTGACCTGTGGGTCTCTGGAGGCTCCCAGCAGTGGACATCATGCTTCAAGTGTCCGTGGAGACAGAGATATCTTGGTGGACATCTTCATCAAGACACAAACAATGAAGCACAGCCGCCAGTTCCGATGCCACCTTCCTTCTGTCAATCTGTTTGTGGCCCTCAGCAACCCAGTTCCTAACCCAGCCTTGGCTGTCCTGATCACTCAAGACCATGACACCCATATCCATCCATTCTCCATGGCCAGTGAACTAGCTCCCAAGATTTGAAGAATGCCTACTATGTACTCTTAGGTGTCACCCTCTGTTGGTTGTACCACACAACCAACAACCACTCATGGAATACCCAGTGTGACCAAAACAGTGCTGGCATGAAGTCACCCAGTCTTGATTCATGCCACCAGATGGCAGAGTCACCTGACCTCAATTGCTCCAAGCCTGTTGCCCCAGTTCCTTGAACCTCAGTACCTTAGGTATGAAGAAGAGCGTTGAAGACGCAGCCCTGTCCTGCAGTGACTTATAGCCTTGTGGAACTGAGCACCTAGCCATGTGATTGACAGAGGCCCTCATCTTTTCTGGGCCTCGGACCCCCACTCTAATGACAAGGAGGGTCAGAGTAGCTGACCTTGGGTCCTTACTGGGCCTCATATAATTCCACTGTAGGTTCTACACACAAGGTCACTGGGTAATGTGCAGGAGCCCCTAGGACAGGTGCCAGGAAACCTACCAATTGGGTAATTAGGCTGGCCCCGACCCTGCATCCCTCCAGGGAGCAGACATGGACCTCAGCTGCCCTCCTCACAGCAGCGGAAGTGCCGGGCGCCGCGGGGGTCCCCTGATGGAATGTGGCTGTGGTGGGCGCTGGGACAGAGGACTCGGCTGACAGATCTAAGGCTGCCGCAAGCCACCCGGTCTCCGTGGGGTGGCCTGGCGGCCTCCCTCCAGTGGAATGACAAGCCCGCTCCCCCCACCTGGCGTTTAATCTTTAATGCAGCCCCAGTTGCCCTCGGGCAGGACCCATCAACCCACCCGCTCTGATAAAAGCGATAATTAGCTCTTTTTCAACTTTTCCCTTCTCCCCCCTCCACTCTGATGTGTGAGTATTGGGAGGATTCCAGCTAATGGGCCTGCCCTCAGCCAATTCCCGGCCCATGCAGGCCCAAACGCACGGGGTCATTAGCCGGGCCTCCCGGGCAGGGGACTGTGCTCAGGACGAGCTCGCCCGCTTGCTCTGCGGTGTCCTGGCCACCCGGAGCACCAGCCTCGGCAGAGCAGACCTGCTCAGACCTGCTGGATCCCAACTCCCTCCACGGCAGCCTCTGCCCACACCTCGGCAAAGTCCACTGAAAGGTGGCCTCAGGCTCCCAGGGGGCCAGGCAGAGAGGACACAGGGCCATCCATCCCCAGGCATCGCCCTGCTCCCAGGGCAGGGAGCCCAGACTGGGTTCAGCCACCGGTCAGTGCAGAGGCTGCTGGCTGGGATCCCCTCCCCCGCCCTGCCAATGACTTATAATAACTAACGTGTGCATGCAACCTCGTCCCTTACAAAGCGCTTCCAAATAACTCAGCCAGGAGGTAGCTGCCACACAGGGCTTAGCCACGCAGGCCTGGGAGCTGGGCTGCCCTGGTCCTCTCCCAGCCTCCCAAGTGGCAGGACAAGAAATTGAACCTCTCAGCCACAGCGCCCTCAACCGTTAGGTAGAGATGGTCAGAGCTGTGCCCACCTTGTAGGCTGGCATGAGGACTGAGTGGGCTGGTGCGCATGTAGTGCTTGGCACAGTGCCCGGCCCATCTATGCCTCTGTTTTGCAGGGGCTCAGAAAGGTCGTGACTTTCCCAGATTTTATTTTTTTATTTATTTATTTTATTTTTGTACTAGTGATTGAACCTGGGGGCATTCTATCTCCGAGCTACACCTCCAGCCCTATTTTATTTTTATTTTGAAACAGGGTCTCAATAGGTTGATGAAAGTCTAACTACTTGCTGAGGCTGTCCTTGAAGCTGTGATCCTTTTGACTCACCCTCCCAAGTACTGGACTTACAGGTGTGCACCACCATACCTGGCTCCAGATTTGATTTGATTTAATTTAATTTAATCAATCAATCAATAAATTTATGTATGTATGTATTTATTTATTTATTTTGTGGTACTGGGGATTGAACCCAGGGGCATTCTACCCCCCCGCCCTATTTTATTTATTATTTACTTATTTATTTATTTTTTGCGGTACTGGGAATTGAACCCAGGGGCATTCTACCTCTGAGCTATACCCCCAGCCCTATTTTTTTATTCTTTCTTTTTTTTTGCAGTACTGGGAATTGAACCCAGGGACATTCTACCTCCGAGCTACACCCCCAGCCCTATTTTTTATTCTTTATTTTTAAACAGGGTCTCACTAAGTTGCAGAAGGCCTCACTAAGTAGCTGAGGCTAGCCATGAACCCAGATCCTCCAGTCTCAGCCTCCCAAGTACTGGGATTACAAGCATGCGCCACCATGCCTGGCTGGAAACAGGGTCTCACTAAGTTGTGGAGGGCCTTACTAAGTAGCTGAGGCTGGCCGCCAACCCAGATCCTCCGGTCTCAGCCTCCCAAGTACTGGGTTACAAGCGTGAGCCACCATGCCCGGCTTTTTTAAAATTTTGAAACAGGGTCTCACTAAGTTGTGGAGGGCCTCACAAAATTACTGAGGCTGGCCTTGAACCTGCAATCCTCCTGTCTCAGCCTCCCAAGTACTGGGATTACAAACATGTGCTACCACGCCCAGCCCAGATTTTATTTTCTTAATAATAATTGACTTATTTAGTCCTCATGGCTTTGTGTATCGGTGGTGTGTGATTTCCATTTTGCAGAGAAGTGACTGATAAATGGTAGATACTGAGAGATGCTCTCTGCTACTCTCAGACATCTGCCTTGTTTGAAGCCATCTTCCGTTGGAGAAGTCTGGGTCCAGCTGCAGATGCCTGAGGATCTGGGGGTTGGGGAGGGGGGCAGTGTCGCCACACGGCTGGACCTGAGTTGAGGGGCAGGGGCCTGGTGCTGGCAGGGTCTCAGAGGTAGGTAGAGGTGGCTGCAGCTGGGGATGAAGAAAGACCAGGTTGAGCTGGGCATGGAGGCACACGCTTGTAATCCCAGTACTTGGGAGGCTGAGATCGGAGGATTGCAGGTTCACAGCCAGCCTCAGCTACTTAGTGAGGCCCTCAGCAACTTAGTGAGACTCTGTTTCAAAATAAAGAATAAAAAATAGGGCTGGGGGTGGAGCTCGGAGGTAGAATGTCCCTGGGTTCAATCCCCAGTACCGCAGAAAGAAAGAAAGAAAGAGAGAGAGAGAGAGAGAGAGAGAGAGAGGGAGGGAGGGAGGGAGGGAGGGAGGAAGGAAGGA
>PVJS01010490.1:0-47904 GCA_004027185.1 Glis glis | reverse complement strand
AGAGGGGCGCGCTTCACTGTCGCCAGGCCGGGCTCGCCTGAGGGTTAGGACAGGACGGGCTGTTGGGAAGGTGCTTGCGGTGGCTCCGACAGCTCAGCGCCCGCGGCCCGTACTGTGCATCCTTCCCCTTGGGCTTCGAAAAGTTCAAGGCCGCAAGGAAATAATTAGTGGATGACTCTCAGCCAAAGTGGGCCGAGTGCTCACTGTATGAGCCAGGCGCCGTCGTGTCCTGTGCATTCGCTCGATAGATTCTTCTACTGGTGCAAAATGAATGGAGGAAATAGGATTGGGACCCTCATTCTGCCACTTGCTCTTCTCGCTGGGTATTAGTGGCAGCTGAACTGGGTTTACAGGCACGCTTCGAGTTAACCTTGGTTTATCTGGAACGTGAGCTTGGTCTGTAGGTTTGGGGAAATCTGTATTTATTGTAGACCCTATAACAAAAACATTTATTATAGACTAGAATGTGGAAGTTTCGGAATATTTAAAGCAAAGTGCACCTCAAATAGTGGGAGTTTTCTCCCTGTTTTTCTTTTTCCCTAATCTTGCCCTCTTGCGGTATACATTGGAATAGCTATTAAAAGTTTCTATTCTTTTCTGTCTCCAAGCAGTTGTGAAACCATTAAGGAAACATCAGGCCGGGCACACTTGTTGTAATCCCAATACTTGGGAGGCTGAGGCCGGAGGATCCGGGTTCGCGGCCAGCCTCAGCTACTTAGTGAGGCCTCCGCAACTTAGTGAGACCCTGTTTCAAAATAAAGAATAAAAAATAGGGCTGGGGGTGTAGCTCGGAGGTAGAATGCCTCTGGGTTCAATCCCCAGTACTGCAAAAAAAAAAAAAGAAACATCAGATTGTCAGGTAAATCTGTTAACCTAAGTGACATTGAGCTTCTGGGGTTGGAGAAGACATAGAAGGACTTATTATTTCATTAATTTGACAAATATTTTAAAAACCCTACTAAAATTTAGGGCATTCTGCTTCTGTGCTGTGTTTGAGAACCACATAGACCCACTATTACTAACTAGCTCTGACTCTGGGTAGAATCACTTCTGTAAGCCTTTTCTGCAACAACAGGCAAATTGCAAATAAACCCAGCTAATGTAGGTAAAGCAAACAGGATTGTACCTGGCGCATTGTAAGTGCTCAGTGAATAATTGCTCAGTTAATAATTGTAACACGTGTATGTTTACAAATAATTTGTCTTCTACAGTATGTTCTTATATTGTCGACTTTGGTACTTTTTTTCTAGAAGCAATTTTATACATGACTCTAAATTTCCAAGATTTGCCAAAGCCATGCAGTCTGTATGTACTAAGGAGTAGGGAGCCAAACAGGATTGGAGTGAAGGGAAAATATACTTTCTTCCTTGGTAAGGGGCTAGCTCTAGACAAAATTTTAGAAGAAAATTTCAACTTTCTCTACCTCCCGGTCTGGACCACACATCTATAAACATCAGGCACTGTCATGTTGTCCTTAGCCCCTACTGGGTTACCCCATTAGGCTCAGCATTGTTTCCTAAAGAGTTTTAACATTACCTATTTCTCCTTGTCCACGTTCAAATATTCATTCCCTTGATGGAACATTAGCTGCTTGGGAGGAAGAAATCGCTTCTTTTACTAATCCATATTAATATTTAAATGACTAATGGTATAAGAATTCTTTCAGAAATACATATATATTTAACAAGGATGGCCAAATGAAGTAATGGTAATGTAGATTAAAAATTTTAGAGGATTAGAGTCTTTAAACTTGTCAGCCTATCCTGAAATCTCATCTGTCTTTTCATACAACCCCACCTCCTTTGATGTGAAAAATTCGGTTATTCCTGTAATTTATTTCTGCAACTACACATAATAGAATTGTTCCAAGTCCCTTTCTCATCCTCCACCCTTTCAATTGCGATGGTAGTAGAGGGACATAAGGTCACTGGATGTTAGACTGTGAGAGGCTAGAGTGGCAGTAGTTGTATGTACCTGTGGATCTTTGTATATGTGGTTGTTTGAGCTCACCTGTTTCCCCATGCCTTCCCATCTAACTTTAAATTTTTTTTTTTTTTTTTTTTTTTTTTTTTGCCGTACTGGGGATGGAACCCAGAGGCATTCTACCTCCGAGCTACACCCCCAGCCCTATTTTTTATTCTTTATTTTGAAACAGGGTTTCACTAAGTTGTGGAGGGCCTCACTAAGTAGCTGAGGCTGGCTGGGAACCCAGATCCTCCGGTCTCAGCCTCCCAAGTACTGGGATTACAAGTGTGCACCACCACGCTCGGCTCCCCATCTAACTTTTTACCTATAATTACTTTTGCTCATAGATAAAACAAGCAACTCCTATAAAAAATGTATAGAGTGTAAGCTTTTAAGAGGAAACTCCTGGGCCTGGCATGGTGGCGCAGGCTTGTAATCCCAGTACTTCGGGAGGCGGAGACCGGAGGATCCAGGTTCGCGGCCAGCCTCAGCTCTTGCGCGCACGCGCTGTCTCTCTCTTTCTCTCTGTCTCTCTGTCTCTACCTAGTGAGGCCCTCTGCAATTTCCTGAGACCCGGTTTCAAAATAAAGTATAAAAAAAAATAGGGCCGGGGGTGTAGCGCGGAGGTAGGCTCCCCTGGGTTCAATCCCCGGTACCACAAAAAAAAAAAAAAGAGGAAACTCCTTATAAGAAATGTAAGAAAGTAACAGTACTGGTTGCTTGCCTCTTAATGTGTTCATACAGTATAAGTGAATTGTAGCAACTAACAGTATGATAATTACCAGTTGCAGCATCAGGCCGGTGGCTGGATGGTATTCGAAAATGGTATTATAATGCTGCAGGATTCAATAAACTGGGTAAGTGTCTGTGCTTTATTCTCTTTGCTTGTTGTGAGAATAGTGCTTTTGTAAGTTATTATAGTTCCCAAAAATACTCTGTTAGCCGATCATGGTGGCACACGCCTATAATCCCAGTCCTTGGGAGCCTGTGAGAGGAGGATCTCAGATTTGAGATCAGCAAGCAGTAACTTCGGCTGGCTGTGTAGATTGCAGGCTCGAGGTCAGCAAGCAGTTACTTAGGCTGGGAGTGTAGCTCTGTGGTAGAATACCCTTGGGTTCAATCGCACACCAAAAAATGAGACTACACTTTATTGCTAATGTTTTCTTAAAGAGAGGGGCAGGGTGAAACCCTCTAAAATGTTTGAGGTGAAATGATTTATGGTAGCAGGATATTTTCCTTATGTTCTCCATCTCCCAACTCCACTTAAATTTTTTAAATTTTAATTTTATGAGCATTGAATAGAACTTTATAATTTGCCATGGGTTTCGTCTTTTGCTATTGAAGCTTAATAGAAAGCATCATTAAATATTACTGGTACCTTAGTTCACTATCCTTAAGATTTGTTAATAGCTCGATCTTAGATTAGAATTATGAGAAGTGGTTTATTGAAGTGTGTTCAGGGACAAGGTGAACATTTTAAATATTTTCTGAATTGGATTAGAGGAAATGTGAATTTTGTGGTGGTGGTTGTAAGAAGCCACATATTGTTTCAAGAAATAACTCATGTATGAAATGCTTTGGATTTCCATTGTACCTAGTGATTGTACCTCTTGATATTTTATCCATGTCTTAAGTTATAAGTCAAAGCTGGGCATGGTGGCACATGCCTGTAATCTCAGTACTTGAGAGGCTGAGGCAGGAGGATCACAGGTTCGAAGTCAGCCTCAGCAACTGAGTGAGTCTCGGAGCAACCTAGCAAGACTCTGTTTCCAAATAAGAAATAAAATAGGGCTGGGAATATAGCCTGGAGGTAGAAGGCCCCTGGGTTCCACCCCTAGTACCACACACACACACACAAAGTTATAAGTCATAAAGATATTTCACTCATTTAAAAACGTCTCTGCTTAGCCGGGCGTGGTGGCGCACGCTTGTAATCCCAGTACTTGGGAGGCGGAGACCGGAGGATCCGGGTTCGTGGCCAGCCTCAGCTACTTACTGAGGCTCCCCCCGCAACTTAGTGAGACCCGGTTTCAGTAAAGGATAAAAAATAGGGCTGGGGGTGTAGCTCAGAGGTAAAATGCCCCTGGATTCAATCCCCGGTACCGCAAAACAAAACAAAACAAAAGTCTCTGCTTTTTGAGATGTTTAAATGTTTAATATAACGTTTATTTTCTATCATAGGGTTAATGCGAGATGATACGATATATGAGGATGAAGATGTGAAAGAAGCCTTAAAAAGGCTTCCTGAGAACCTTTATAATGACAGGATGTTTCGCATTAAGAGGGCACTGGACCTGACTATGCGGCAACAGATCTTGCCTAAAGAACAGTGGACAAAATACGAGGAGGTAGAACAGCTTTTATGTATCTGATGATGTTGGCCATTAAGGATGGAGCATTAGAAACAAGAGAAACACATTCATTTGTGTAGTGCTTTAAAGCTCTCCAAGTTGTGCCAAATAGAAATCCTTTCAACAGCCCAGTAGAAGAAAGCACATTAAGATTTAGAGGTGAAGAGACTTCCAAAATCCTGAAGTAAGTCTCCAATATGGAGAGCCAGGAGTAGAACCCAGGTCTTCTGACTCCTGGGTCATTGTTTCCCTCTACACTTTGCTTCCTGTGCAGATGAAAAAATTTTGGTGTTGATGTGAAGCCCACTGAGTGGTCCTCTGGTCTTGTGTGAAGCAAGCCCTCACTTTCAGACTACACTAAAACCAGGCAAAAGCCTATAGACACAGATTTCTTTTTCCTCCCTGACAGACTTCCCTCTCATAACCAATTTAAGCAGCTTATTACAATATCTTTGTAGGGTTTTTTAAAAGGTAGAAAGTTGCTGGGTGTGGTGGCAGACCTCTGTAATTCCAGTATTTGGAAGGCTGAGACAGGAGGATCACAGGTTCAAAGCCAGTCTCAGCAACTTAGTGAAACCGTTTCAAAATAAAAGATAAAATAGGGCTAGGGGAGTAGCTCAGAGGTAGAATGCCCCTGGGTTCAATCCCCAGTAACACACACACACACACACACACACACACACACACACACACACAAAGAGAGAGAGAAAATAATTCTTAGTCTGGTTGAGAATATATTTTCTTAAGTTGGAAATAAAAAGTAATTAATTTTGATGTTTAAGACTTCTTTATTTAAGACCTATTGAGTATTTAGGATATATCAGCATGTGGTGGTATAATATAATTTTGTTGTTTTATTCGTTTTTAGGATAAATTTTACCTTGAACCGTATCTCAAAGAAGTTATCCGGGAAAGAAAAGAGAAAGAAGACTGGGCAAAGAAGTAATCATGTAGTTGACATCTGTGAATGCAGCTGTCCTTGAAGTATGTTTATGAAGTTGGTTAAACCTGAAACATATAACTTAAGAATTATTTGGCCTTTAGATGTATCACTTTAAATAAATATCTATTGTAACCATCATTGGAATTTTTGAATTTTAAACATTAGCCTGATAACTACTGAATTCACTTACCCTTCACAGTTCCTTCTTAGAGTGTAACTGCTTCTTGGAGATCAGGGAGACCGCTTTAATCTTTTCCTCATTGGTTGGGTAACCTCTCAATTTACCAAAGAAGATTATATTATATACAAAGCAGAATAGTCACCTGTAGATTGCCTTTGTAGCTTATTAGCAAGATACTTGGAAGCTGTATCAAGGCCTACCTTGCAGGTATGAGATGGAGCAAGAAGGAAGCGCCAGTAACTGTTTTTCCTGAAGCAAACAGCATCAGAGCAGACGGACTCTCGGCTTCAGAAGCAACTGAACGAAAGAAGGGAGGAATCACCCCCTGATTTAGTGGGACTGGGAAACATCCTCTTCAACCACTGCTCCCCAAGTAGATTTATCTTGCGTCCTACCATTTTAGAAAGAAATTGTATGTGCACCCCAATATGAGACCATATAAGTTACCTATATGTGCCCCTGTGCTAATAAGTAGGTTGAAAATAAAAGTAGACAGTAGAAAAGCAGACAAAAATGGAAAGATAAATTATACTGTCTTTTAAACAAGCTTTATAAAGTATAGTGTAAGGTTTGGATACTAGTCGGTTGAAAAATTATAGGGTAATTAGAATTGTTTAGTGTCATCATTTACACCCCAAATTCTGAAATTCTTTCTCTGGTGGAGGTAAGGGCAGGGAAGCCACAGTGAGCAGTGCAGGAATAGTAGAACCTGTGGTACAGTGTTCACAGACACTGCTAAGATCTTACCTTGAATGATAAGACAACAGTAAGAAAAACAAAATTTGTGTAATGTTTAAAATTCATAAAGCAATCAAAATGTGCCTGTTATATTTGCCCCCCCCCACAAAATGGTATGTTCCAAACAAATTTATGTTTAAGCGTTGTAGCATTAAAGAGTATCTTTTAAAAGTTTTGCCGAGCCAGGTGCAGTGGCACATGTCAGTAACACCAGTACTTGAGAGAGAGACTGAGACAGGAGGATCACAGATTTGAAACCAGCCTCAGCAACTTAGCGAAACCTTGTTTCACAAATAAAAGGGCCGAGGATATAGCTCAGAGGTAGACTGCTCCTAAATTCAATCCCCAGTACCAACAACAAAAAAAGGTTTACTAAAATATTAGAAATCCTCATTAAATTCCCTAAGAGCCTCTCTGACATTCAGACTATATTTTTAAGTACCTATCTTGAAAATCATTCTCATTGATTCTCTTTTATCCAGTCTGAGTTAGATCTTCATTTGATAATGGTTTTGCTCATGGTAAAGCCATTCTTTAATATTAAATGCTGTTAACATTTAAAGCCAGGCTAAGGGCAACCCTGAAAGATGGACTCGGACAGCTGGGCAAAGTTGAGATTCAAGAGGAAAAGGAGCTTCCAGGCACCTGCTCAAAATATGGCATGACAATAGAGCAACCTCTAATTTTGGAAGAGTTCTAGAACTAAAGCTACATTGTACCTATTCTGCATTGCTTGATTACCTTGTTCTTTTTTTTTTTTTTTGCGGTACCGGGAATTGAACCCAGGGGCATTCTACCTCTGAGCTACACCCCCGGCCCTATTTTTTATACTTTATTTTAAAACCGGTCTCAGTAAGTTGCGGAGGGCCTCACTATGTAGCGGAGGCTGGCCACGAACCTGGATCCTCCAGTGTCAGCCTCCCAAGTACTGGGATTACAAGCGTGCGCCACCACGCCCGGCGATTACCTTGTTCTAAATGAGAACAAGTATGCAAAAGCTCTTTGAAAACCGTACAACACTAAAAATGTTTTCATTGTTAAAAATGTTAAGTGTCGCCGGGCATGGTGGCGCACACTTGTAATCCCAGTACTTTGGGAGGCGGAGACCGGAGGATCCGGGTTCGTGGCCAGCCTCAGCTCGCTCTCTCTCTCTCTCTCTCTCTCTCTCTTTCTCTCTACTTAGTGAGGCCCTCTGCAACTTCGTGAGACCCGGTTTCAAAATAAAGTATAAAAAACTAGGGCTGGGGGTGTGCCGCGGAGGTAGAACGCCCCTGGGTTCAATCCCCGGTACCGCAAAAAAAAAAAAAAAAAAAAGTTAAGTATCATTTATATAACTCAACGTCCATGATAGTAGCTTCAAACTGGAAAGAGCAAAATAAAATAATGTGAGTCTGCAAAAATAAATAAATAAATAAATAAATAAATAAATAAAAATGTAGGACTAGTACTTGGGTCACTCAGAGACTAAGTAAATGAGAACTTGCTAACCCATTAGTGAAATTATTTTAATTGAAAGACCTTTGTGTTACCAAAACCTGTTCTGTTTGAAAAGTCACGCTGAGGGTGTCTGAAACACAGGCCTGTGATCCTGACAACAAAATAAAGTGATTCAGAGCAGATCCTGCATTAGATTTCACAAGCCTCAATCCATTTGCTTCCTGCATAACTGCAGGAATACAATTGAACCTTTCTGTGCCTCAGTTTCCTCAGCTCAAATGGGGCTAATGATACAACCTATTTTACTGGGCTACTGTGAAAATTAACTCACTACATTAGATGTTAAGCACTTAGAAGAGTTCCTGGCACACAGTAGGTGCTAGTAAGGGGAGAGTAAATAATTTGGGGAAACACTGAATGCCATCAAGTCTAATAGCTGACCAGTGGCCAAGACCTAGGGTGCTCTCTTCCTCCTTGTGTCGCACACTTGGCACTCTCACTTCTGGTTCATCTATGCCCCTTGGATATCTGACCTTGAATGAAGTACCCATGGCCTGAGATGAAAAGAGGAGAAATTGGATCCATATGACAGCTTTGGTTAGATGGAACCCAGCTAAGACTCTGCTATCTCATTGTTTTGCCTTTTGGATTGGTAGTGTCTTCCAACTTCCAACATGATCCTGCTTGTTTGCTGTGTACAGTTTAGAATGTTTGATATCTTTTCTTGCCCAGAATTTGGCATTGGTCTATGCTTGAATATATGGTTTTTCTGGACCTTGAAGGAAGATACATTTGTTTACTCAGAAGTGGTGTATGTTCTATTTTTCTACTTTACTGTATGCAATTCCATCCAAAATCCAGACAGCTGGCTTAAGTTCTCTGTTGTAGTGCACTTCCTACTGTCACTTAATCTTCATGTTGCCAAGGTGTAGGAAGCAAAATAAGGCATATTGGGGCCTCAGACCCCCAAATGTTGACCCTGGACCTAATTCCACATTGCATGAAAATATCAGATGACACTTCTGAACTAAGTTCTCATGACCTAAATATTGTTGTGATTCTCTATGTATGGTACAAAAATGTTTACCAAGAAATCTTCACTAACAGCACCTTTGCTTGCTTTGAAATTCTAGGATTTTAATAAAATCCAAAGAGCAGATTGTAGTAGTAATTTCATACAGCTGTTTAAAGACTCCCCTTTAAAGCATTAGCTCTGCATTAGTTGTTTTTTTTTTTTTTTTGTGGTACCGGGGATTGAACGCGGGGCGTTCTACCTCTGCGCTACGTCCCCGGCCCTATTTTTTATACTTTATTTTGAAACCGGGTCTCACGAAGTTGCAGAGGGCCTCACTAAGGAGAGAGAGAGGAGAGAGACAGAGAGAGAGAGACAGAGAGACAGAGAGAGTGAGCGCTGAGGCTGGCCGCAAACCCAGATCCTCCAGTCTCTGCCTCCCAAAGTACTGGGATTACAAGCGTGCGCCACCACGCCTGGTTGCATTAGTATTAACTTGCTAAAAGATTCAAAAATAGAATAGAAACTTGGCCAAAGCCCAGAGTTCCTATAGCTATAATAATCCTTCCAAACTCACAAATAGGATGGTATTTCTAGAATATCCTGTGTGTGGCTTTGAAAATAACCAAAGTACTCGGAGTTAAAAAGTTAGGTGGACATAAAACTTGTCATAACCAAATCCTTGACAACTTGGTGGATGAAAAGCAGGTGGGTTTACACTGTATGGGCAGCATGCATTTTAAGAACTACAGCATCAGAGATTAATACAGTTAAGAGGTGAATGAGGCAGCTCTTCAGAAAACAGAATTGTCCCTTATTAGAACAAGGGCTGAAGTTCTACCACGAGGTGGCAGTGCGCTACAACTTTACAACTTGAAGGTGGACCACACCATGAAAGATTTATCCATTTTGTACCGCCACCAATTCCCTCCCCTTCATTTTTCAGGATGACAACACCTTACAGGTTTATGGCCACCAAGAGAATTTACTACTAAGCTATATACTGATGTAATGAAATCTAATATATGCTGTGCAATGAATTATGAGATGTTATTTAGTTTCAGGATTTTATTACTTCAATCAGTTATGACCATATTTCCTTTTATATGATTGCTCACTCTTTAAACATACCAGAGGACTATATAAGGCACACCTAATAAAGTCTATATATGTTAAAATATAAATTTTTAATTTATTTGCCATAATTGTTTAAATTCTGGTTATAGGGGTGTTTGTATTAAAAGCCATAACTTGTTAGAATCTAAAATCTCAGGGTGCCTCTTGGCTTTATTTTACTAAGAAATGTTACTGTATGGATTAGCAATTGAACATGAAGAAGAATTGAATCATTACAAGGCAGTTAATTCTTAGCATAGACGTCAGAAAGCTGTTAATATTCAATTGGTTTATAAAAAACTATTTAAATAGTCATTATGGATCCTGACTATATCTCCTACAGTAGAAAAATGTATTTGTTTAACTTTGTATTTTAATACATTTGCCTATTTTTGCATAAATGCCAGGAATATAATTTTCAAATAAACCCCTGTAAAACTTCTGGTAACTGTTCAATTGAATCATTGTTCTGTTAGTATTCTAACTATTTTTAAGAAAATTTTATACATATCTATGAAAATTGTGTTTAGAAGACAAACCAAAAAAGATAATTATTTGTTTTAGAAGAGTCAACTTACGCTTTCTTTCTTATGCATGCATTTAAGATGTGGTCTCCCACTAAACTGGAAACTCAGACCCAAAGCAAACGATTTGGCAAGGTCCTTAGCCTTTATAGCTGGGGTTGTTTATCTATGAAATGAGAGTTTGCAAAGTCTTTAAGACCAATTTCTGCACCAAACCAGGCTGGATCTGATTTAATTTATGCACTTTATTACTAGGATTAACTAATATCAACTAAGTGCCAGCTTTGTACTAAGCACTTGTTCCTACATTATCTCTTTTCATCTTTCCTGCAACCTTCTGGCATAGATGTTATTAAACCTATTGTAAGGAAGAAGGAATTGGGCTTTAAACGTTCATTTTGCCAGCAGGACATGGTGGTACATCTATAATCCCAGTACTTGTGAGGCAGAGGCAGAAGGATTGCAGGTTTGAGGCCAGCCTGGGCAACTTAGCAAGACCCTGTTTCAAAATTAAAAAGGGCTGGTGGTGTAGCTCAGAGGTAGAGCTCCCCCTGGTTCAATTCCCAGTATCACACACGAAGTTTATTTTGCCCCATTTCAAAATGTAATTTTCTGCCGGGCGTGGTGGTGCATGCTTGTAATCCCAGTACTTGGGAGGCTGAGACAGGAGGATCACAGGTTTGCAGCCAGCCTCAGCTACTTAGTGAGGCCCTCCACAACTTAGTGAGACCCTGTTTCAAAATAAAGAATAAAAAATAGGGCTGGGGGTGTAGCTTGGAGGTAGAATGCCCCTGGGTTCAATCCCCAGTACCATAATAATAATAATAATAATAATAATAATAACAACAATAATAATTTTCTGGGGTTTGGGGGAGGAAGGTGTATGTTTTTATGTTGTAGGCCAGGCAGAAGCTAGGCATAAAAAAGGGTTTCTCAGCCGGGCGTGGTGGCGCACACTTGTAATCCTAGAACTTGGGAGGCTGAGACAGGAGGATCCGGGTTCGTGGCCAGCCTCAGCTACTTAGTGAGGCCCTCCGGGGGTGTAGCTCAGAGGTAGAATGCCCCTGGGTTCAATCCCCAGTACCGCAAAAAAAAAAAAAAAGGGTTTCTCAATCTCAGCACTATTGACATTTGGGGCTAGATAACTGTTGTGGGACTATCCTGTACATTGTAAAATATTTAGCAACATCTTTGACTTCTACACATTAGATACTGGTACCATCTCTTTCCCTGCCCCGAGTTGTAAAAACAAAAATGTTTTTAGGTTTGTGGTGGAGGGTACTAGGGATTGAACCCAGGGGTCCTCTACTACTGAGCTACACCCCCAGCCTTTTTTTAATTTTTAATTTTGAGGCAGAGTCTTGCTAAGTTGCCCAGGCTGGCCTGGAACTTGCAAACCTCCTGTCTCAGCCTCCCAAGTACTGGGATTACAGGCATATGCCACTGTGCCTGTCTAAAATGTTTCTAGGTATTGCCAAATGTCTCCTGGGGGAGCAGAATTGCCCTCAGGTGAAAGCCATCAATGTAGGGAATACAAAGATAGAAACCAAGATGGTGGAGAAAAATTTGTAATTGGATATATAAATATGTAAATTGTATGCAATAAATATTTACTGGATGATATGGAAACATGGAGAAGGGGAACAAACTAAATGGGGATCAGGCAAGACCCTCTGACAACTTAACTGATTTCCAAAGAGTGAGCAAAGTTAGCCAAGCCAAGAAGGTGGTGAAGAGCTTCCTAAGGAGAGAATGAGCAAGAAATGCTTTGCTGCATGAAAGTATAGGTTTTTGCATGGATGAAGTGACAAATGTCAGCTAGGAAGATGTGGGAGATGAACTTGAAAGGTAATACCATATTGAGCTGCTTGGACTTTTTTTTTTTGGTACTGGGGATTGAACCCCAGGGCATTCTACCTCTAAGCTATACCCCCAGCCCTATTTTATTATATTTTTGAAATAGGGACTCACTAGGTTACTGAGAGTCTCTTTACATTGCTGAGACTGTGCTCAAACCTGCGATCCTCCTGTCTCAGCTTTCCAAGTACTGGGATTACAGGCATGCACTACCCCATACCCTGCATGGACTTTATTCTTTGAGCAACAAAATGAATAGATTTGGGGAAATGAAGTTGTTGGGTCTAGGGGGATGAATATTTAAAGTTTCTCAATACGTAACTGCCAATTTGTTTTTTTAAAAGCTTATAATAATTTATACTCCTGAAAGCATTTCATGAGAATCCTTTTCATTGCATCTCTGCCTACATTGAGCCCTCTCGTTAAAAAATAATCTTTGTGAATTTGGTGGGGAGTTTCTTGTTCAAATTTGCACTTTTTCGATTGAGTAAACATTTTTTCATATACTCTTATCAAGTTAGTTTTCTTCTTTCGTCAGTCTTGTTCATGTCCTTTGCCTATGCATCTATTTTTATTTTCACAGGTTTTTCTTATTTGTTTGGTTTTCCTCTTAGCTCCCACTTTCCTCTCAAATTCAGGTCAGTTCTTATCTATCTGTATGAGACCTTTATATATTTAGACAGTACTCCTTTTACTTGAATTTGCTGAAACGATACTATTTCGTTGTTTGCATTTTATTTTGGTTATTTTTTGATGCCTTTTCAACTTTGTTCATGGTGGTTTTTGTCAAGGAAGTTTCCCATTTTTATGTAGTACAAACTATCAATCTTCTCCTTTGTGGTTTTGCCTTTAAGGTCTTGCTTTGAGAAGCCCTCTCTTTATGCCAGGGTTACATAAATATTCAATGAGGTTTTCATCCAGTACTTTTACTATAAGAAGTAAAGCTATAAATTTTTAATCCCTGTGGAATTTAGGTATGTAGCGAGAGCAGAATATACTTTTTGAGAGATACTAGGAGGTCCAGTTGGCAAGGTTAGGTAATCGGCTGGACATGCTGGGGGTTGGAGCGTGGAGAGGGAAGTATGGAAGGAATTCACTTAGGGGTTCTACTGAGGGGAATGCAGGTTGGTAGTCAGCCGCCCCTGTGAGTCGTCCTTCTATAAGATTGTTTGCTGTGCTTGATATGCCAGACCTGCCCTGCCCTTCTCCATCCTGCTCTGCAGCCGGGGGATGCTGGTCCATATGAACTGCATCAATAGATACCCTTTCCATCCAGCTTCTGGTTTGGGCTTGGCCAACAGTGGAGTCACCTGCAGGAGAGGGCAAATGAGAGAGAGACTGAGGAGTTTCTTCCCCAGCCTACTCACAGCTGTGCCATGGGTTGGCACTGGTTACGTTCCTCTGCAGAAAGCTCCTGTCAGAGAACTCTTCTTGGGTCCTATTAAAGTTGACTCTCCTTGACCTTGCTTGCCCTTTGTTAACAGTCCCTTCCTTGGAAGGGACTCGGTTGCCTGGCTGCATGTGCCGTCCTTCCTGCCAGGACCCTGACTCACGCAGAGCTGGGCTTCCCCCAAGAGTAGATGGGTTGTCCTGTGGGAGCACCAAACGCTGCCATTTGGAACTGGTTTGGGATCTGTCCCTGGAAAACCTGGTACACTGTGTCTTTAAAATTGGCTAACTCATGCCCTGGGCAGTCTCGAGACCTCACAGGTTCCAGTTGGAGGAAGTGGCCTCCCTAAACCAGTCTCCTACCACCCCACTTCTACCTCTCCCATGACAGATCTGCTTCCAATCAGAGACTTACTCTTCTACATAATTAATGCAGGTAAATTCCAGCACTAAAAAGATGCCATATGACAGAAAACAGAAGGTTCACCCATCCTGACATGTCCCTGCTCTGTCTTTCCAGACGAACTCTTGCCTCCTGTTTAACTCCCTCATCCCCAAACACACTGAAAAATTCTGCCGCTAACCTTTGTTCCTCCTGTTCCAGACCCCTCCATCCCTTGGGAAGCTGCCTGATCCCTGGGATGCCGCCCATGACCCTCATCATTCTTTCTGCTTGTTCAAATCCTAGCTTTACTTTAAGATAAACACTCAGTTCTACCTACTCAGAAAGGCTTTCTCTGATCCCCAGACACCTGACATTTCTATTTTCTTTGAATTTCAGAAGTACTTACTGCCTCAACTAGTCTTGTTATTTGACAATGGTGAATACTATTTACCTCATTGTTATGGTTCAGATATGAAGTGTCCCCCAGAGGGCTCATGGGGGGAAGACTCGGTCCCCAATGCAGCAGTGTTCAGAGGTGGGGCTTTGGGGAAGCTACTGGATCATTAGGGCTTGAACCTCGCCAGTGGACTAATGATTTCATGGCATTATTGGAAAGTGGTGGAAACCATGGGCGGTGGGGCCTAGTTGGAGGAAGGAGGTCACTGGGGGCAGGCCCTGAAGGGTATATCTTGTCCCATCTCTCATCCCTCTCTATCTCTCTGCTTCCTGGCAAACAGCTCTCTCCACCAGCCCTCTCTGCCACGACGTTCTGCCTCACCACAGGTCTGTAGCAATGGAGCCAGCCGGCCTTGGACTGAGCCCTCCGAAACCATGAGCCAAAAGAAATCCTTCCTCCTCTAAGTTGCTTTTCTCAGGTAATAGTCACAGTGATGCAAATCTGACTAACATGTTAGTGTTCATGGTGTGCCATTCATGGTCTCATTTATTCCTTAAAAACACCCTCTAGCCAGGCGTGGTGGCGCACGCTTGCAATCCCAGTACTTGGGAGGCTGAGACAGGAGGATCTGGGTTCACAGCCAGCCTCAGCTACTTAGTGAGGCCCTCCGCAACTTACTGAGACCCTGTTTCAAAATAAAGAATAAAAAATAGGGCTGGGGATGTAGCTTGGAGGTAGAATGCCCCTGGGTTCAATCCTGAATACCACAAACAAAACAAAACAAAAAAAACACCCTCTGAGAGTGAGGACCATTTCATAGAAGCTTAGAGATGTGAGGTAACTAACTGGTACAAGATCACAGTTAACAAGTGAGCAAAATGAAATGTAAATTCTGTCTGACTTGATATTGTTATGCTGTTCTCTAAGATATACAATATGATGTTTTGATATACATGTACATCTTGAAATTATTGCTACAGTCATACAAATTAAAATACCCATCATCACACATACTTTTCTGTACATTGTGGTAAGAGCACCTAAAATCTCCTCTCTTCACACATTTTCAGCATGTAATACAATATCATTAACCATAGTCCTCATGCTGTACACCAGATCTCTAGACTTAGGCATCCTACGTAACTGCAAGTTTATACCTTTTGACAGACTTCCCCCCTCCCCCTCCCTGGTAACTACCATTCTACTCTCTATTTCTATGTATTTGACTTTTCTTAAATTCCACATATAAGTGGGATTATGCAGTATTTTCAAAACCCTGGAGGGTTTTGATCAGTGAAATGTGATTACGAAGCAAGTAGTATGTATAAAACTGCCTCATTCTTTTTAAGGAATGCACAGCCCTCTGGATTGTGGATGTACCATAATTTATTCAACCACTTTCCTTGTTGATTGACATTTGGTTTGCTTCCAATCCAAGGCTATTACAAATAGAACTGCAGTGAATATCCTTGTGCACTTGTGCTTTTCAATTTTTGTAGGATAGAGTCCAAAGGCTTAAAAAATTTAGACAGGGAACATGGTTAGTGGGAAGGAGAGAAAATCCTGTCAGATTCTCTGTCATGGAAGGGAGAGAGACCTCTTCAGCTTGAGCATTTTGAATGCATGTTTCACAGCCGCCTGGATGAAGCCAGGTTTACCAGACCATCAAGATTTTGCAAGAAGCCACTGCAGTGTCCCACAGTAACAGCAAAGTATGAGAAACCTGGCCACACCCAGGGTTACTGAAACGGACATTTCATTTCCCTTTAGGGTTTTTAACTGATTGCATTGACTCTGCTCTCAGTTTCAAACAAGGGTTTTGCTAACATATTGTATGTTCAGTCAGCAGCATTTATTTATTTATTTATTTATTTATTTATTTTTATTTATGTATTTTTGTGGTGCTGGGGATTGAACCCAGGGGCATTCTACCTCCGAGCTCCATCTCCAGCCCTATTTTTATTTTTTATTTGGAAACAGAGTCCCACTAGGCTGATGAGAGTCTCACTATTCACTGAGGCTGTCCTCAAACCTGCAGTCCTCCTGTCTCAGTCTCCCAAGTACTAGGATTACAGGAGTGGGCCACCCTGCCCAACTTAGTCAGCGGTTTAAAATTCTATCATAAATCAGAACAGAATCTTCCTTTTGGAAAAGTATACTTTTTTAAATAATTCCCATTGTCTAAAGAAAATGAGTCTGTTATGAACATTTCTCTATCCAAAGGTTCTTTTTTTCTTAAGTCATTTTCACCTTCTCTTGCATTTATTTGCATGCAGATAAGTTTTAATTTGTTCATGCAACTAGTATGTATTCATATGTGGTGCTAGGTGCTAGGATTCAAAGATGAATCACATTCAGTCCTTGTCCTTACTGAATTCTCAGTGTGAAGGGGTGATAATTCCAGGAAGCAGAGAATCACAACTCAGGGTGAGAGGGCTTTGTGTGTGTTGGGGGGGAGGAACTGGCGATTGAACCCAGGGACATTCTACCTCCAAGCTACACCCCAACCTTTTTTATTTTTTGTTTGGAAACAGGGTATCACTAGGTTTCTGAGAGTCTTGCTCTTGCTATGTTGCTGAGGCCATCCTCAAACCTGCAATCCTCCTGTCTCAACCTCTCAAGTACTGATATTACAGGCATGCACCACCATGCCCAGTATGAGGGCTTTTTGATGGGAAGTAGGGTATGGGGTGAAAACACATAGGATGGCCACCCAACCCACATAGGGCTGGGGATTAAAGGTGGGTAACATTCAGTAGGTAATAAGCAACTGAAATGGACTATGGCTTAATTAAGTAGGCATCTGTATTAGGAGGACTATCATGGAACCAACAGAAAGGTATATTAGTTTCCTGGTGCTGCTATAACAAATTAACACAGACTTGGTAGCTTAAAACAATACAAATTTACTATCTACAGATATGGAGGTCAGAAGTCCAAAATGAGACTTATGGAGCTGAAACCAATGTGCCCTCAGGACTGGTTCCTTCTGGAGGATCTGGGGGAGAATCTACTCCTGATTCTTCCTGCATATAGAAGCCATCAGCATTTCTTGGCTCATGGCCACATCACTCTAGTCTCTGTTGCCATCAATACATGGCCTTTTCCTATCTTTGACCCTCTGGTCTCCCTCTTATGAGAACTCTTGAGTTTCTATGGAGCCCACCTAGATAATCTCCCCATCTCAAGATCTTTAACTAAATCACATCCCCAGTGTTCCTTTCACCATGGACAGGTAACATGCCCACCGCATTAGGGATGAGGATGGGAAGGTCCTTGGGGAGGCTGTTATTCATTCTGCCATGGAGGACAACAGAGCAACCATGAAAAGGGGATGCATGGTCTCAAGGGCACACAGCCAATATCCTGCCACAAGGCCAGGCTGACGCACAGAACTGGCCACAGCAGCTGCTGGGCCCTCGGCTGCCCTCAGTAATTTCTCAGCTACCCCTGTGCTTGGCTTGTGCTGTTCTTACAAGACAAAAGTCTCCACCAAGAACATCCAGTTGATGGATTCTGGCTCAGGGTGGGTGCTGGTTTCCAGGAGAGGTCATGTGGTTCCTGAGGCCCTGCTGCCAGGAGCCAGGGGCTTGCCTCCCTCCAGGACTCAGACACGCAGCTAACACAAGTAGACTGTAGGGAGGAAGAACAGATCGTTGGGAGATCCCTCCTGGAGGAGGTGATGCCTGGGCTGAGAGGATATTAGAGAGACTCGGATGTTTTTTGTCTTTCTTCTTCAGGTAAATTATTGAAGGACCCATGGGATCCTTCCTTCCTTCCTTCCTTCCTTCCTTCCTTCCTTCCTTCCTTCTCTCTCTCATTCTTTCTTTCTACTGGAGATTGAACCCAGAGGCATTCTACCTCTGAGCTACACACCCAGCCCTTTTTAAAATTTTTATTTATCTATCTATTTATTTATTTGGAAAGAATCTTGCTAAGTTGCTGAGGCTGCCCTTAAACCTGTTACTCTCCTATTTCAGCCTCCCAAGTACTGGGATTACTGATGTGTACCACCACACCCAGCTGGCCCTTTCCTTATCAGGCTGTCACTAAAAGAACCTTACTAATACAAGGGATCTGAAAATAAAGCTACATAATACATTTTCAAGCATACAAATGAAAAACACTAGCACCATGCACAGGTAAATACTCTCTTGGTGAGTGTGCAAATAAACAAGGTCTTTCTCAAAAGCAATTTGGAAATAAATGCCAAAAGTCTTTAAAGGACATCCCATTTGACCCAATAATTCCATAGTTCACAATTGGTAAAAAGGGATATATATTTATATATTATATTATAATTATAATTTTACTATTATATATTTATTATATAATCATGATTATATATAATTATATATAATTGCAAATATTTCTATAAATTAATGTTAATTATAATATTCTCTATGGAAGCAAACATGGATAATATTACTGTCCAGCAATGGGGGAATGAATGATAGAATATTATTTACCCTTTAGAAGTGATATTCTCTTTTTTTTTTTTTGTGGTACCAGGGATTGAACGCAGAGGCGTTCTACCTCCGCGCTACGCCCCCGGCCCTATTTTTTATACTTTTATTTGAAACCGGGTCTCACGAAGTTGCGGAGGGCCTCACTAAGTAGAGAGAGAGAGAGAGAGAGAGAGACAGGGAGAGAGAGAGAGAGAGAGCTGAGGCTGGCTGCGAACCCGGATCCTCCGGTCTCCGCCTCCCAAAGTACTGGGATTACAAGCGTGCGCCACCACACCCAGCCAGAAGTGATATTCTCAAAAAGTACTTAAGGATATGGTGCAACATATATGCATTCTTATTAACTGGGAAAAAACTGTTTCAAAACAAAACATATAACATAATACTGATATTGTAAAAAATATGAGCTTGGAAATAAAAGAGCCTGAACAGTAATTTTTCATAAATTTTCAGTTTCAGAGCATGGATCTTTTGAAGTCTATCCAGGGGACTAGATTTAGACTCCCTGAACTAAAAGAATATCTCTGGTTAATGGAGTTAGAGTTGACTTTAATCTTTTTATGTGTCCTTTTCCATATTTTCCAAATTTTCAATAAATTGTCTGTATAATCAAAACATTTTTATAGAAGTAATAGCATTGGAAAAATAAGTTGTGCTATAAGGAGAAAATCAAGAAGAAAAAAAAATAGGTACACAGTATTAATTTTTTGTTACCCAGGGGTGTACATTAGGAGCAGCTGGGGTGCTTTCTCCACAATACACACACCCCGCCCCCACCCTGGAGAACATGATTCAGTTATGCAAACAAACACATCAGAATTACCTGAATGCCCCAGTTAAGGATCAGCAATATGCCGTAATTCCAAACAGGTCTGCATTTTCCATATTTAAAAAACAAACTTCAGGCCTCCCTCGACTCTGATGGCCTATTTCCCTCCCTCTCCCCTCCCTCCCTCCCTCCCTCCCTCCCTCCCTCCCTCCCCTCTTTCCAGTACTGGAGATTGAACCCAGGTACATTCTATCTCTGAGCTACACCCTCAGTCCTCTATTTTTTATTTTGAAACAAGGCCTGGCTGGCCTTGAACCTGTGATTCTCCTGTCTCAACCTCCCAGTACTAGGATTACAGGTGTGCACCACCATGTGTGACTCTCTTCATTTCTTTATGTCTAAGGCAGTTGATGTTCTTCAGTTCTCCTACTCTTCATTTTTTCATCCCCAATTTACTTCTGACAGCACCCATCTTGCTGGAAAGCACTATTCTGACTTATATCTTGGAAATCTCTCCACCTTTAATTATGCATTGTGTATTTATCATCTATAAAATACTTTGAGTTCAACTTGCTGGCAGAACACCCCTAAATAAATTTGCCAGCATTGGAAGCTGTTGCTGCTTTCCCACCATTTAAATGATGCTACATACCCAACTATCAAAAAGTGGCTTTTGTTGTCCCCCCACCCTTAGAAGTTCTGGGAGCAGTTTGCTAATGGCAGAGAGAATAAGTCTTAAACTGCTCTCCAGGGCAAGGGTCAAGTCTAAATGCCCTTAGCTTGAAAATTATAAGATTTGGTTACCTAAATCTTGGTGATCAAACCTTGGTATGAAAGCAACACATCAGATGTCTTTCAGAAGGGGGAAGAGTTTCCTACAGGAAACTGATTGAGAAGGCAAAGAGCATGCTGAACCATTCACAGGACCTTGTTTCTGAGGTTAGACAGCAGCTTTCTCTCCTTTACCCAAATATTTGCAGGACCAGGTAATAACAAACAGGAGGGCCAAAAGAAGAAACAGTCCTTTTGGAGCAAAAGTTAATTTTTTCTCCCCCACCCCACCCCACCCAAAATGCTTTTCTTTCCAATCCACATTGAAATTTTGGTACAAGATAAAGGAGTAGAGACTCCAATGGAGTGATGGAAAGGGTTTAGGGGAAGAGGGAGGATAGAGACATAATGAAGGTAACAGTTTACATATATGAAATTATCAATACCAATCTCAATGACATGGATGGGGAAGGGGAGGGAGTGGGTGGGATCTGGAGGGAAATGCACCAAGTATTGTGTACATGTATATTCCTATCATTCTATGCCTCATTATGATGTATAATTACAATGCACCAATAAAAGTATTAAAAATAAAAGCTTTAGCTGGACATGGTGGCACACGCTTGTAATCTCAGTACTTGGAAGGCTGAGACAGGAGGATTACAGGTTCGCAGCCAGTCTCAGCAACTTAGTGAGGCCTGTAACCTAGTGAGACCCTGTTTCAAAATAAAAAATAAAATAGGACTGGTGGGTGTAGCTCAGAGGTAGAATGCCCCTGGGTTTAATCCCCAATACACAAAAATAAATAAATAAAAACTTTGATGAGGAATAAAAATAAAATATAAAAAAAGTATCCTGAATATTGAATCCTAAATACATTGCTTAGCTGACCCATATTTTAATCTTTTAACAGTTGAGACTCATATCTGAAGATCAGGAAAAAGTAAGAAAATGAAATTGCCAGGAACAACTGTTTCAAATTATGACTTGCTTAAAAAGCAAAATATCAACATTAGACCTTAACACTTCAACTTGGAACTCAGTTTTGGGGTTTGATGGAATTTACAACCTCAGTTCCACAGCTCAATTATTCTGGGAGAAAAAGGTCAATGGACTTTGGTTCAGGCGCTTAAGATAGAGGTTTGAGAGTAAATGAGTTGGTGAAGACAGTTGTTTAACTATAAAGAGATTCTTTATTTGACAACCACATTTATTTTTTACATTTAGGTATTATCTGAGTTAAACAAAAATAGAAATACAGTATTTTTAGGTTTCTCTCTGATAGTTTGGAAAATCTCTAAATTAATTTCAACCCAGGATTGTTGTCTTTACTGTGGAACTTTTTTTTTTTTTTTTTGCAGTGCTAGAAATCGCACATGCTAGGCAAGCACTCCACCACTGAACTATACCCGCAGTCCTTTTTAAATTTTATTTTGAGACAGGGTTTCACTAAGTTACCCAGGCTGGCCTTGAATTTGTTATCCTCCTGCCTCTGCCTCCCAAGTTGCTGGGATTACTGGTGTGCCCCATCAGGCCTGGCTCACTCTTTACTTTCGAAATAAGACATTGTGTGAAATTTGGTCATGTCAGACATTCAGGAAGAAAATATGAACAGATCTTGGTTACATAGAGGAATGGGATGGTCTGGACTCCACAATTCTAGCTGAGTACTTCTACACTTTGGTCAATGGGACATGGGGGATACTGTCACAAACAAAACAGATGAACAGTCCATCCTAGTGACACAGTGACATTATATTAGCCATTTTGGAAAAGGTGGGGAGGGGGTTAATTAACTTTCTGGTTGCATGAGGGTTGGGTAGTGGTGCTGGTGCTTAGTGGTGAGGATGAGCACCTGCTAGGATTGGTCCAGGCCTCCTCTCTCTCTCTCTCTCTCTCCTCTGCATAATTTGTTTATGGTGCTGGTGAAGTCTTATAGAATGGTATCTGCTTTGGACTGAATATTTGTGCCCCCCCTAAATTCATATGTTGAAACTCTATTATAGTTTGGATCCGAAATGTCTTCCCAGAGCTCATGTGTTGTAAGCTCCGTCCCCAGTGCAGTTCAGAAGTTCAGATCCATGAGGGCTCTGACCCCATCCTCCTACTGGGAGGTGGAGCCTAGCTGGGGGAAGTAGGTCACTGTGAGCGTGCCCTGGAAGGGTTTATCTTTTCCTTGGCTCTTGGCTCTCTTTCTTCTTCCTGGCTGCCATGAGCTGAGCAGCTTTCCTTCACCATGCCCTTCTGCCATAATGCTTCTTCCTTAGAGCTGGCCTACCATGGACCGAGCCCTCTGAAACCATGAGCCAAAATAAACCTTCCCTCCTCTAAGTTGTTTTTGTCAGGTATTTTAGTCACAGTGGTGAACGCTGACTAATACAAACCCTAACCCCCAATGTCATGATATTTGGAGATGGAGTTTGGCAGGTGCTTAAGGTCCTGGACCCTCATAATAATATTAGTACCTTATAAGAAGAGTCAAAAGAGAGTCTGCTTCCTCTTCTATCTCTGCCACGTAAAGATAAGAGAATGGCGCATACCTGTAATTCCAGTACTTGGGAGGCTAAGACAAGGCCAGCATGTGATAACTTAGGGAGACCCTGTTTCAAAGTATAAATGAAATAGGGGTGTAGCTCAAAGGTAGAATGCCCCTGGGTTCAATCTTCAGTACTACCACCAAAGAACCAAACAAGAGAGAGAGAGAAGATAGCTGCCTACAAACCAGACACCAGATTTGCTGATGCCTATGAGTTCTGCAGATCTCAGACTTAACTGCCTCCGGGATGGTGAGAAATACACGTTTGCTATTTGAGCCTCCCAGTCTGTGGTATTCTGTTTACAGCCCGAACTGACTAATAGACCATCTGATAGAATCGGCTTCTGGCTGTGCTATCTTTATCCAGCTGTTTATTTTCTAGTCCATGGGCTGAATCCAAGCTGCACATCTTGATGGGTTCCCAGATGGACACACACATGTTGCACACAGCACCAGTGCCTCAGCCCCATCCATGCCCGGCAGCTGGCTCCCTCCTGCTCCTCTCCCGTCAGGCAAGCATCCACCAAAGACAGGCATGTTAGGGCCCTCTCAGGCCTCTCACATTGGCCTGGTAGCCTGTGGAGACGTGTGTCCTGGGTAGGACCTGACCCAAGAGGCCACTGTCCTTTCCTCATGTCCTTCTCTCTGCTCTCCCAAGCAGCCTTTACTTCAGCCATGAAGGGCCCTTCAGCCATGGGAATGGCAGTGGGTGTGGTAGGTATTGTCCAGACAGCTTGGCCATTCACACCTTCACGTAGGATGGGCCAGATCTGTGTGAGGGTAGATAGGGGGCTCTGAAGGCATATTGCCTGGGTTTAAATCACAGCTCTGCTTTTTATAGACTCTGTGACCTTAGACCAGTTACTTAGCTTCTCTGTGCCTCTGTCCCTTCATCTGTAAAAACTGGAATGATAAGATTCCTCATTTCCGAAGACCACTGTGATCGAGTTGGTCAGGAGGCAGAGCAGAGCTTGGCACTTACTAAGTGTTTAGTACATGTTGTCCATTGTGGCTTTACAGACCGTGACACAGAACTAAACATTTGCCTTGATCTTCAGATTTCTAGAAATAAAACAGATTCCTCTTTACATTTCAACTCCTTCTTTTCTCCATGGAGGGAGCAGTGGTAGAAGAAAGAAAAGGGCTTGTTTTACAGACAGAGAGACAAGCAGCTTCAAGGACGTGCATCCTGGAGGGCAACGCGGAGAAGTGGACCTGGGTCCCAGGAAGTCCACATGGACTGTTGCAGACTGACGGGCTGGTCCAGGGAGAGCGAGGCCCATGTTTCCTCCCATTCCCCTTAATGTCTCACCCTTTCAGGGGTGTGACTGCCTCTGAGTAGCTGAGGGTAAGAGATTGGAAAAAGGCAAGAGTCCCTTGTGTTGCTTATTAACAACTATGGCGCAGGAGTCCGAGCTGAACTCCCAGTTGGCCTTCTCCTCCCCCACCTGACCACTGACACCCAATGGTCAACAAAGCTTTGCCTGTGTGTTGGATTTTAAGGTGGGGGAGTCCTAGATTTGTGTGTTGGTAAAGAAGAAATTATCTGGCCCACATCTTCGCCTTCCGTTGTCAACGGCAGATTGGTGGCTTCCAAAGTTTCCCGACCCCAGAAAGCTGAGCTTCCCGGCTGTAGCATTCGGGATACGGTGAGTCTGACCTCAGAGCTTTGTATTTATCATTAGATTTTGCCAAATAAACCAGCTTAATGAAAAACATGGAATTGAGACGTCTTCACGGGGCCAAAACCTGAACAGTAAGGAGAAGAGAAACTTGGCGTTTGGGTCCCCATTTGTTTCTGAAATACCTCTCTTGTCCTCTCCCTCCCTGGTCCCTGGAGTGTTTAAACATTTGAATAAAGATTTCATTCAAAGGAAACTGATTGGCTTCCTCACAAGTGGGGTGGAAGATGCGTCATTGAGCGTCAGCATCATCGTGGAGGCAGGAAGGTGGTATTGCTGGCTCTGTTCATGTCGGGAGATCAGCTTTCTCTTTTGGCTGGAAGCGTTTTGTTATTAGAGTTTGTTTAAAACTGGAATCCTCAGAGTCCTTTTCTGAATAGCACCATCAGCATCTTTCTAAGCAGCAAAGATGTTTCTTTCCCTACCTCAGAGCTGGCCTTAAAAAACCAGACCATGTCAGTTGACTTGTTTTGATCTTCCGCACAATGGGGTTTTCAGACTTTTTAAAGTCTTAGAAACCTTACCCCCTCAAAGTGAGAACTTTGACTGAGAGATAGATTTTAAAGATATAAGGCAAATGCAAATAAAGCACCAACTAACCTCTTTGTCAGCAACCACCCGTGTTAAAGGGGCCTTACAAATGACAACTTAATAAAATACAGGAGAGTGAGGACGGAGGTTTAGGGGTTGTAATAAAACTCAGTTCAAGGCAACAAAACTTCGTTGCAATTATATTGTTCTTCTCTTGCTTAGCATATGGTAACTGAACCAGGTCAAGGACACAGAGATAAAGATGAATTGGAGATGATGAAGGGAGAAAGAGGAAATAGATAGGACTTTGGTGTTATGAATTTTAGTGGGTGGTAAGATATCGGTATCTTTTGTGTGTGTGTATGTGGTACTGAGGATTGAACCCAACATTCTACCTCTGAGTATACCCCCAGACCTTTTATTTTTTAATTTTGAAATGGTCTCAGTTGCTGTGGGCCTCACTAAGTTGCTGAGGCTGGCCTTGAACCTTCTTTGATCCTCCTGTTTTAGCCTCCCAAGTACTGGGATTACAGGTGTGTGTGCCACCATACCTGGCAGGATGTTGATATCTTTAATCGAAAATGAAGGGATGGGTTTGGGGATAGATGATGGTTCTGTGTTGGAGGCGTTGCGTTTACATGCCCACATGATATTCCTCCATCCAATCATCTCCACAAAGACAGAAAGACTTCTCAGGTACTTCATGTCTAGAACTCTTTACTACCCAATAATCGTTTGAAAGGTGAACTAATGAATTAATAGCTACATGTGAAAACGTGCCTCCTAGAGGTGGGCAAGTGAATCTGGGGTTCCAGAGAAGACCAGGGTCATCAGTTTGGGCAAATACACAGAGAAATGGTCATTGAAGTCCTGGTAGCAGACACTTTAGAATGAGTGTTCAGTGAGAAGACAGGGATCCTGAGGATTGATGTGGGGATTACTTATGTTTCATTAGTGTCAGTCTGGGAACTCCCCTGTCTCCCAGATCATGGGGGCCCCTGCTGGCTTGTCACAAGTGCCAGACTGGTTTGAGAAGTCTGAGGATCAGAGGTAAAAGAGAAGTCAATGATTCTTCCCATAACATATCTCCACCATGAGATAGATTACAAGAGAAAAAGCAAGTCTCTGAGGAATTACACCACATATTTATTAGCAGGTGCAAGAAAAGACACTCATCCAACCTTCTCTTTTAAGTTTGGTGACATCCTGGCTATCCAATAATACTTGACTTGAAATGTTTTCTTGAGGCTGATGTGATGAAGTTCTAGAGGTCAGGTCAGCTTCTCTCCTAGGCTAGTAGAATAAATCTTCCTTGAAGTCAAGGCACATGGGACCAAATGGAGCCCTCAGCCTACAGGGCCATGTGGTCTAAATTCATGGCCCAATATCATGTGCTGCCTTGACATCTTGTAAAACCAGGAGGGCCTCCAATGGCCCAAATGCAGGTTCTCCTCCCGTCTCTGCTCTGCCTCATTCTAGCAGAGGAAACAGAAGGGGGAAAGGCCTTGTGGCAGGAATGAGCTTGTTCTACATGAGACCCAGCAAGGAGACAGCGAGTGTGGAGAGGAGAGAACAAGAGTTAAATAGCCGGATATGAAGCCGGAGAGGTGATGGAGACAGATCACATGAATGCATATGTCCTAATTCCAGGAACCTGTGAGTATCCCCTTACATGGCAAAAGTATGATTAAGTTAAGGATCTTGAGAAGAGGAGCCTGTCCTGGGTTTATCTAGGTGGGCTCTAAAAGTAATCATGTGTATCCTTGAAAAACAGACATACGGAGGAGAAGATAATGGTAAGATGGAGCAGAGGATGTGGCACAAGCCAAGGACTGGAGCAGACCCCAAATGCTGGAGAAGGTGAGGAATCTACTTGTCCACAGAACTTCCAGAGGCTCTGTGGACTGTGGATGCCTTGACTCCACACTCTCACCTCTGGAACTGTGAGGGAATACATTTCTGTTGTTTTAAGCCACTAAAACTGTGATCATCTGTTACCCAAACCCTAGGAAACCAGTAGAGGACTTAGAGGTTGTATTAAGGGATGTGACCTATTTTCTGAGTAATATGGAGAACCACGTGGTGGTGGTAGGGGTGGGCAGTGTAACAACATGATCTTACTTACTTACTTTACTTATTTTGGTAGTGGGATTGAACCCAGGGGCATTCTACCTCCAAGCTACATCCCCAGCCCTTTTTATTTTTAATTTTGAAACAGGGTCTCATTAAGTTGATAAGAGTCTTGCTTACTTGCTGAAGCAGGCCTTGAACCTATGGTCTTCTTATATCAGCCTCCCAAGTACTGGGATTACAGGTGTGCGCTACCACACCCAGCTATGATTTTGCTTTTATTTTAAAAAGTCACTCTGAGAACTACACTGGGGTGGGGAGCATGAGGGGCAGAAGCAGTGGGCCATTGGGAGATAATGTCATGAGCTCAAGTGAACAGCGATGGTGGCTGGGACCAGGATGGCTGAAGTGAAGGTGGCAAGAAGGGGACAGATCAAGAAGATCTCTGACAGACCTGATGTGTGGTGTGACAGAAGGGAGAATCAAGGGCAACTCCCAGATTTTTGGCCTGAGCTATTAGAAGAGTGGAGCGAGAGGCCAGCACTAAGATAGGGCAGACGGCAGTAGAGTGGGCAGAGGGGTAGAGCCTGTGACTGCTCCACTGGGGCATGTGACATCCAAGAGGCCTGATAGACATCCAAATGCAGATACTGAGCAGCAGCTGCTATCTGGGCACAGAGTCCATGTGAGAGGCTCAAGCTGGAGATGTAATCTGAATGGTCAATAGCACACAGGTTGTGCTTAATGCTGAGACTAGTCAGCTCTGAAATGAGTGGAGGCAAGTTCTTGATTTATATTCCTTATTTTTAATTGGGGGGAGGTACTGGGGATTGAATCCAGGGCCATTCTATCTCTGAGCTCTACCCCAGCCCTATTTTATTTTTTATTTTGAAACAGGGTCTCACTAAGTTGCTGAGGTTGGCCTTGAACCTACTGTCCATCCTCCTGTCTACTGGGATTATATATATATATATATATATATATATATATATATATATATATTGTGTGTGTGTGTGTTGGGGGGGTACTGGGCATCGAATCCAGGGCCATTCTATCTCTGAGCTGCACCCCCAGCCCTATTTTATTTTTTATTTTGAAACAGGGTCTCACTAAGTTGCTGAGGATCTTGCTAAGTTGCTGAGGCTGGCCTTGAATCTGCTGTCCATCTTCCTGCTGCCTCCTGAGTACTGGGATTATGTATTCTGTGTGTGTGTGTGTGTGTGTGTGTGTGTGTGTGTGTGTGTGTGTGTCTTACTGGACATTGAACCCAGGGATGTTCTACCTCTGAGCTGCACCCCAAGCCCTATTTTATTTTTGAAACAGGGTCTCATTAAATTGCAGAGGGTCTCACTAAGTTTCTGAGACTGGCTGCGAACCTGCTATCCTCCTATCTCAGCCTCCCAAGTACTGAGATTACAGTCGTGTACCATCAACCCCTGGCCTTATATATTCTTTTGTTTTAATTGACAGGACCAGCCCACAGGAGAACTGACATGAACATGATGGCCCCGGTGACTGAGTGGAAGACCAACTGCCTCCAGATGTCCACTGACGTGTCCTTACTTGACTCTGAGCACAAGGACCACAACCACCAAGATGATGACGTGCTCTGGCAATGGTACTGACTACAAATTTAAAAGAATGCGAAAGAGTTGAGAATCAGTAATTTTTAAAAATCAGTCCAAGCTTCCCTCCTCTTGCAAAATACCGCCCAGTCTCCAAACAGGTCTCCAGGAGTCTGGGAGCACGGTTTGAGCAAGAACTCTGCCTGGCACTGCACTTCTTCCTCACACCCCAGAGGGAACCCCCGAAAAGCACCCCTCCAAGAAAAGGACACCTTCCACTGAATCCTTGGCTGTTTAAATTTAAAAAAAATTATACTTTTGTTGGTTCATTGTAATTATACATTATAGTGAAGTTCCAAGTGATACAAGCATACATGCACACACAACTTGGTGTGTTTACCTCCAGATCCCACCTGCTCCCCAAACCTCCCCATACATGTTAGTGAGACTGGTAGTGATACCTTCATATATGGACATCCTGTTATTTGAACTGTTTCTCTCATTAGTTCTCCTTTTTCACCTCCCCACATCCCTCCCCCAATCCCCTTCCACTATTCTACTGGTCTCACTCCTCATTTATCTGAAGTCTCTTTTATTTCCTATTTTCTCCCTAGCTTCAAATTCCTTGAGGCATGATTTACTTACTACTGTCATTACTTTCTTATTACTGAACTAAGAGAGAGCAGGTGGAGCCCCTCTCCTTAAGGAGCTTATCTCTCACTGTAAGACATGGCGACCACAGCCAACAAATAAATAGAACTTGCTAGGCAGGTAGAGGTCCATGCTATGAAGAGGACAGCGGTCTAGAGAATAATGATGGGGTTGCTCTTTTGATGGGGTGTATAGGGACAGCTTCTCAGAGGAGGTGGCAAGGATATGGGCAGAATCCTTTGCAATTGGACAACTGGAGGCATGGAGAATTATCAACTGGATTTGACAGCTAGCAAACTGATGGTATAGGAAGGTTAAATGGTTTGGTCAGTGTGCAAAGTTTAGGGACATGTGTCAGAGATTATTCATGAAATTCATTGACTGACCACTAAGTGAAAGTTATTCCATTGTTCCAACATAGAACTCACTAGAAGCGGGGGGGGGGGCAAGAGGAAGATGAGTAAGCAGTAAAACTCTTTCAGAGGGAGGCGAAAATGTGTCCAAAGTATATAGACAAGGAGAAAAATTAGAGTCAGCCAGAAGAGACCCAAGGAGCTACAACTGTTTAAATAAAATTGCCATTTTATATCCACAATGGGCCAGATTTTATCCTGGTATAGCTCTGCTGGAATTCTTTGGAAAGGTTCCTAACTCTAGAATTACTTGGTGAGAGTGAATTGGGGCCCTATGAAAACGATACTTGGTGATTTTATGCAACTGCTTTTTAACTACCTAATAGACATAGAATTACTTTTCTTCCAGTCTCACATGGGCGCAGCTCAGGGCCAGGTAGAGATGAACATTCAACAAATCCCATTTATATCAAATTTAACTTTCCTTTTAGTATGATAGCTTTTGTGGGGGAAAAACCCAATGACTTGTGTATTTGTTCAACTATCTGAGCATACCTATTAGTTTCTACAGAATATGTGTACTATGCAAAGTTAGCCCAGCCATCTAACATCTAAGCTTATAAAGTCCAGCACATGCTGTAAGAATTATTTAAGTGACGAGAATAAAAAAGCCTACCAATGTCTATATAGCTAGAGACTCAGATTGCTTCTACTGCTGCCTGTTCCCTTGTTGTGAGCAGGAAATACCAAGGAAGTTCTGTTTCCTTCCTCTTTGTCCATCCACTGTCTCTACTGTCATTGCATCCTTTCTTCTGATATTTTAAATCACTCCTGCCATCTTGGTCTGTCCATATGCTGCCTCCTACTTCTGAGAGCTGCTGCCCTCTTCCTTATGTCTCACTGTCCCAAACTCACCATCTATGGCAAATGTCTTCTTCCTTCCCTTCCTTTCTTTCCTAAGTTCTCACTGATAGAGTGATACAAAGATGAATAAATCAGCCAGGTGTGGTGCATGCCTGCAATCCCAGTACTTGGGAGGCTGAGACAGGAGGATCACAGGTTGAAGCCCAGCCTCAGTAACTTAATGAGACCCTCAGCAACTTAGTGAGACTGTTTCAAAATTTAAAATAATAATAGTAATAATAATAATAATAATAAGAAGAAGAAGAAGAAGAAGAAGAAGAAGGGCTGAGGTGTGGCTCAGAGTTAGAATGCCCCTGGGTTCAATCCCCAGTACCAAAAAAATAATAAATCATATCATAATTTTTCCTGAAGAAACTCATAGCTTAGTAGAAGGTAGAAGTGTGGTGATTAGGAAATGCATGGAAATACCAAGTGGGGAAGTCCTGGAAGGCCCTGAAAAAGAGGTGGCATCTAAATGCAGTCATAAGATACAAATAGTAGCCACAGGTGGGTAGGCAGAGGAGCAAGCAGAGAGGAAATCCAGGGCAGAGGAGATGACCTGAGTAAAGGGAAACCGGTGGGAAGTAGGGAACACTGTGCTGCTCTTTCAGGATGGAATGCAGAGTAGGAGGCAGGACCCGGGAGGTAGGGCCACATCATCAGACCTGGTCATGCCTACAGACCCTTCCATCCACAGCTCTTCTGTACTTAAACTGTGGGGACTTGCTTCCTTGCAGTCATGGGTGCTTAACAACACATCATTGCAGAAGAATGGAAGAATGACTCGACTGAGAAGTAGTTTTTATGGTGAGGCTAACAGAACCATTAAGTGATATATACAAAGTTCCTGGATACAGTTCACAGCAAGGGCTTGGTTTTCCTGCAGATTAGTTCACACTCACAATCAAATTGCTTATTGATTTATTCAGTTTTTATTACTGCTATGGTTCAGATGTTAGATCCCCCCCAATAAAGTTCACGTGCTGGAAGTTTGGTCCCCAGGTGGCAGTGTTGAGGTGGTGTGGACATTTAAGGGGTGGAGCCTGTGGGAGGTCCTTGGGTCAGTGGAGGCTGCCCTTGAAAGGGATTAAGGGAGCCGAACTTAATGATGTACGATGCCTGTAATCTCAGTACTTGGGAGACTGAGACAGGAAGATAGCAGGTTAGAGGTCAGCCTCAGCAATTTAGCGAGACCCTAATTAACTTAGCAAGACCCTGTTTCCAAATAGACACTAAAATAGAGCTGGGGGTGTAGCTCAGAAGTAGAATGTCTCTGGGTTCAATCCCCAGTACCAGAGAGAGGGAGAGAGAGAGAGAGAGAGAGAGAGAGAGAGAAGAAGGAGAGAAAGGGATTAAGATAGTTCTTTTGGGTGCCTCCATTGTTCTCCTGAGAATGTGCTGATACATGGAGCAAGCTGGCTCTTCCCCTTCTGGCTCTGCTGCCTGGTTGTCAATGTGATGTTTCCTCCCACGGACTCTGCCATTTGCCATGAGACCCTCGCCGAGCCTGTGCAATGCTGAAACTGTGAGCTAAATAAACCTCTTTATAAAGTTAACCCGTGTCAGATATTTCATTATGGCCATGAAAAACTTACTTACACAATTACTTAAATTACTACCTATAGCGTGTCAAACCTTTGCCAAACAATCAGGACCCCAAGATAAACAAGGACCAGCATGTCCGTGCCAGGGTAGCATATTGTCCTTTAAAGGTTAGTCCTAAGTGAAGGCCCTGCCCTCCTAGAATCTGAGCTTGGCTGCTAAGTGCCCCAGTGAAGGTGTGCATCAAGTAGCACAGGGCGAGGCCACTAATATGTGGTTGAAGGAGGCAGCGGGCGTCCTGGAGAGACCTGGAGCCAGGAAGTCCAGACCGCTTTTACAGACTCGTCTCTGCACTTGAAGCAGTTCCCTCTCTGGGTTTGTGTTCCTGCTTGTGAAATGGGGTACCTCAGAGAGCTGTTCCTAGGATCACAGGAGGTGATGGCTGTACCTGGTACCTCACTGCGTAACAAGTTTCAACAAATGTTCCTCCAACAAGTAACTTGGGTTCAAGTCATATACCTCTTCTTTTCCTTCTCCTTTGCCTCTTCCTCCTGCTCCTTTTGTTACTGGGGATTGAACCCTGGGGCATTCTACCTCTGAGCTATACTGCCAGCCCTTTTTATTTTTTATTTTGAAACAGTGTCTCGCTAAGTTGCTGAGGCTGGCCGCGAACCTGTGATCCTGCCTCAGCTTCCCAAGTACTGGGATTACAGATGTGCACCACTGTGCCTGGCTCTGATTCTTCCTCCGTTAAGTGTATGACAGGCAATCTCAAGTGGGCCCTCTGCCTGCCTGGGGTCTCACCGTGTCGATTCACTCTTCCTCTCCCCAAGATGGTGCACTTTTCTCTTCTCTCCTTAAACAACCCATCCCCCTTCTCACTCCTGCTGAAGACCTCTATTTTCACATTGTGAGGAAAGGGAAGCATCAGATGACACCTCATCTTTCTGCTATTAGAATATACCTGTGTCTCTATGGACCATCTCCCTGCCTCCTGTTAGGAAGGAGGAACTGAAGCTGGGTGTGGTGCATGCCTGCAATCCCAGGACGTGGGAGGCTAAGACAGGAGGACCGCAGGTTCAAGGACAGCCTCAGAAACCTAGCAAGACCCTCAGCAATTTAGTGAGAACCTGCTTCAAAATAAAAAATAAAAAAGGAATGGGGGTGTAGGTAGAAGGTAGAATGTCCCTGGATTCAATCCCTAGTACAGAAAAAAAAAAGAAAAGAAAAAAGAAAGGAAAAAGAAGAATAAAAGGAAAAAGAAAAAGAAAAGAAAAGGGAACTGCTTTTTTCTTTTGTGGTGTCTGATCTGTAGTGAGCTCCTCCCCTGGAGCACTGAGCCCTACGCTCCTCCCCTACCCTGGCCCCCTGCTGCTGTCTCCCTCACCCATCCTTCTGCATGCAGATGGATGCAGAAAACCTTCCCACTTGTAAGAAACTCTGACTTGACTAACCTCCTCTTCTAAATACAGTCTCATATCTCTTTCCTCTGCAGCAGAAATTTTCAAAGGAATTGTTATGCTCACCGCATCTACGTGCTGTCTCCCACACTCTTCTCGGTCCTCCCTCAGGTGGTCTGTCAACACGGCTCCTCTGAAGCTCTTCTCCTCGAGCTTGCAGCCCCTCCGTGCAGCCCCAGAGGTGGGTCTTGTCTTCCTCGTCTACCTCTCCATGGTATCCCAAGTGGTGACCAACCCCTTCCTTCTCACTCGGTGACCTGGACACTGATACTGACCTCTGTCTTCTTTTTTCCCATCCTTCAAATGTGGCCCTCTCCTTGCCTCCTCTTCTCCTCTCTATCCACAACTCCCTCGGTGGCCTCAGTAATACGGTTTAAAAGAACAACAACATTTCTGTATCGACGAGTCCCCAAACCTCTCTTTCAAGCTTCATGTTAAAAATGACAACTTCCTACTCAGATTCTCCAACAAATGTCGCCAAGCCATCTCCAGTGCAACATGTCCACCCCACAGCTTTTCATTCCTGCCTCCACCTCTCCTGCCAGGTGTTCCTGACTCCCCTGAGTGGCACCATCGTTCCCTGGCAAGTGAGCTGAGAACTAGAAATTGTCCTACATTCCTCACTTTCCCTGGCACCCCTAGCTGAGCCAGCAGTAAATTCCATCAGTTCTAAGCTTCCCAGGCTCAATATTCTTGTCTGTAAAAGGAGAACACGTGTTGCGTGTTGAATCGCCCTTCTCTGAAATCCCTGGGGCCAGAAGTGTTTCAGATTTGGGATTTTTATTTGAATTTTAGAATTTTGGCATGTAAATAAACATCTTGGAAATGAGGCCCAAGTGTAAGTACAAAATTCACTTGTGTTTCATCTACACCTTATACACATAGCCTGAAGGTAATTGTACACTATTTTTAGTGGGGCTGCATTTTTTTTTTTTTTTGCGGTACCGGGGATTGAATGCAGGGGCGTTCTACCTCCGCGCTACACCCCCGGCCCTATTTTTTATAATTTATTTTGAAACCCGGTCTCACGAAGTTGTGGAGGGCCTCACTAAGGAGAGAGAGAGAGAGAGAGAGAGAGAGGGAGAGAGAGCGAGAGAGCTGAGGCTGGCCACGAACCCAGATCCTCTGGTCTCTGCCTCCCAAAGTACTGGGATTACAAGCGTGCGCCACCACGCCCGGCTGGGGCTGCATTTTGAATGCAACCTGTCACAGGAGATCAGGTGCAGACTTTTCCACTTTGGGCATCATGTCAATGCTCAAATTGTTTCAGATTTTGAAGCTTTATGGATTATCAGATTAGTGATGTTCATGCTGTATTTGGATTTATTTTCTCGTAGGTTGGCTATGAAGTAGAGGAGCCGGATGTGGTGGCGCACACTTGTAATACTAGTACTTTGGAGGCTGAGACAGGAGGATTACAGGTTCAAGGACAGCCTCAGCAATTTAGTAAGGCTTTCAGCAACCTAGTGAGACCCTGTTTACAAATAAGAAATAAAATCGGTCTGGGGGTGTAGCTCGGAGGTAGAATGCCTCTGGGTTCAATTCCCAGTACCACAAAAAATAAAAATAAATAAATAAATAAAAAGAAGTAGAGGTGAGAGATATCAGCTGAGAGTACTGAGAGTACAAGAGCCACACAATGAAGGCTAGTGTCCCATCCATCTTCACTAATTGCTAGTGTCCCACTGCTGCTCCACAGGGGCCATGCCTCCACATGGCCTTCCAGGCTCCTGACAGTCCCACCCCCCCGTCCTCTCCATACTCCAGCCCCTGTAATCATATTGCTACAGTGACTTACATTTTACAGAGCTTGTTGACATATTTATTTCTAATAATATCCATATGAAAGTGCTATTATTATTCCTATTTTAGGTTAGAAAGATGGGAGAGGCTCTGTGTATTGCTTAAAACCATAAACCAATTAGTGGTAGAGCTTAAACAAAGAGCTTCCAATCTGAGATGTTTGCTACCCACAACCGTGCCGCACTGCCTCTCCAGCACAGAACTTCATCGTCCTCAGGCCTGGACTCTCCTCTCACTCCATCTGAACCCCACTTGGCCCTGCAGAAAGGGGCTCCTGCCAGCAAGGCCTCTCCCTCTCTTTTCTCCTCCCTCACAATTCTCTCACCAAGCCCTCCCGTGTACAATGGTCTCTCAGATTAATGTTTATTGTTTCATTAATTTGCTCACTCATTACCTCCTTCTCTCATTCTTTCAGTCTTTAAACATTTATGGAGTGTCAACTGTATGCAGTTCATGGAATACAAAGATGAGAAGGTATAGACCCTAGAGACTGAGGAGCTCACAGGTGAGGATGTGACTCTTAGCAGGGCAATAAGCCCCTCCCATGGGGTGGAAATTGGTTCTTGGGGGTCAAAAATATTAGTACCCTGTTTCGTGGTCCTCCACAGCTCAAAATCTTATTTCTTAGTATTTAATTTCACTTGTGGGGTTGTCTTGAATATCACATCGGCAGCACTGACATTGAGTTTATGGAAAATTTACAAAATGTATAAGAGAGATAGCGCTATGTAAGATCAGTGCTACGGTGAACAGACAGTTATGACGAGGTGCCCTTCCACTGGCTTCACGACCTTGAAGTCCTATGAGGGTGGCCTGGGTGTGTCTGTCGGCTGCCATTGACTACATTGTGAATACTGTTTGTTCAGAATTTTCAGTGCCTTTGCCTTCAAGAATTAAATAAAAATAGTTTTGCATTATGTAAGTGCATACACTTGCATTAGTATATTTTTAAAATATTTTATTGGTGCATTGTAATTATACACCATACTGAGGTATAGAGTGATAGGAATATACATGCTCAAGACACTTGGTGTGTTTCCCTCTGGGTCCTATTCCTGTCCCTCCCTTCCCAGTACATGTCACTGAGATTGGCATTGGCAATTTCATATACATACATAGCATTATTTAAACTGTTACCATTTTTTAAAACAGTACCAGGGATTGAACCCAGGGAGCTTCTGTCTCTGGGATACACCCCTAGCCCTACTTTCTTTTTTATTTTGAAACAGAGTCTCACTAGGTTTCTGAGGGCCTTGCTAAGTTGGTGAGGCTGGCATTGAACCTGTGACCCTGTCTCAGCCTCCCAAGTACTGGGATTATAGGCGTGCACCACTGTGCCCACCTCTGTTACCTTCATTATGTCATCTCTATCCCCCTCCTCTCTCTCCTAAACCCCCTCCATTGCTCCACTGGAGTCTCTATTCCTCTATCTGAGGTCTCTTTTGTTTTCCAATTTCTATCTAGCTTTCTTTTTTATGAGAGAAAACATACAACTATTCACTTTCTGAGACTGACTAATCTTGCTTACCATAATATTCTCAAGTTCCATCCATTTTTCTGCAAATGACATAATTTTGTTCTTCTTTATGGTTGAGTAAAATCTCATTGTATATATATACCACAATTTTGTGATCCATTCATTTGTTGATGGATGCCTAGGCTGGTTCCATAATTTGGCTACTGTGAATTGTGCTACTATAAACATGGATATACATGTATCACCATAATATTCTGACTTTGGAAAGATGCCCAGGAGTGGTATAGCTGGGTCATATGGTGGTTCCATTCCCAGTCTTCTGGGAAGCCTCCATACTGATCTCCATAGCAGCTGCATTAGTATCTCAATAGCCATCTTCACCTTGCATTGAATGAAAAGTTAGTCTTGTACTTTTTACATGTGCATGCGACATTACATACTATATGTATATATGCAGCACAAATATGCATACACCACAGTGTTATCTGTGGCGTTAAAGCCCTCAGGTTAATCATCACTACCTAAATGTGAGTTGATCATGTAATCATATGACACAGTCATCATTATATAATCTGTGGACAATATAGCAACATGACACCGATGGTCTAATAGAAAGTTGTAAGTGGGGTCTGGATATTAGATCCAGACAATGTGGCTTTCATGAGCTGGTCCTGTCTGTTCCCGATTGGAATGATTTGCTTTCATGTTTCTTGGTGATCTCCAACAAACCAAGCACATTCCCACCACCACAAGGCCTTTGCACTCAGGTTTTCCTCTGCCTAAACAACTCTTTCTGCCAGAGCATGGCTCACTCACTTGTTTGGTTCAGGGCTCTGCTTAAAATTCCTGTCTTCGAATGTGTGCCCGGCTGGCCCCTGGTACTTTGAACCCCTTACTCTGCTGTTTGTGTGTTTATTTTCCATATGGTACCTACCACTGCCTGACATTGCATTATATACCTTGTTAGTTATTTTGTTTATTTTCTATCATTAGACTGTAAACATCATAGGATGGGGTCTTTTGCTTACTACTGTACCTCTGATACCTTTAAACTGGGGATGTGGTGTTTGTTGAAGGTATAAATGAATACATGAATAATAAGGAAGCGCAAGTTTGATTCTTGGCTTTAATGAATGTAGCTGGGGCATTTCTTTCTCCTTACTTTAGGCAACTTCTCTACCTGATAGTGGAAACTAAGCACCTAAAGAAAATGAGCATCTGTTTCTCTGACTCTCTCTCTTGTGAATTCCCCTCCCTCCCTTGCTCTGTCTCTCACATTTTTGCACACACGTGGTTGATATGGTCCAGGCACCTGCTCCTTGGACTCCTCCTCTCTTGCTCGGACCTGCTCAGCACAAGACTGTAGCGAAATGTCCCTGGGTACACAGCCTTTGAAGGGGCTTTCTTCCCCCGGCTGCAGAGGGAGAGATACCTATTCTAGTCACATGCCACTAGCATCATTGCCAACCTTGTCCCCCAGCCTGCTCACCAGGGGCCATTGTCAGGCGTGAGTGTCCGTGAGCTTGCAGATCTCATCCAAGTGCAATGGCCTCTGGGAAGGTCATGCAAAACATCTCTCCTGGAATATATTGCTCTAATCAATTTCAGACCTTGCCTTAGATGTCCTCGAAGCTTCCCAGGAACCATCTGAATGTACAATCCCAGGAGATTCTAGCCCGGGACACCAGAACACTTTGAAATTAAACTGCCTGATGAGTTTAGACATTGCTATGTGCATATTTCCAGGGCGATCTAAAAGTACAATGTAATTTCTATTGTACGGCTGGGGGTTGTGTTTATCTATCATGTGAAATGGCAGGAAAGGAAACACATATTGATTTTTGCAAATGTATACGTTTTATGGTCTCTAAAGAAATGAAAGAAATCAGAGACTCCATTTGCTATTGCCATATGGAATATAGTGTGAGAAAAATTTACCAGCCTGCAAACCTGCAGTTTCTGGTCTTAAATCTTACCTACGAATTGTGTTTTTCTTCTTCCACATGAAAATCCCTTGAGCATCTGATCGGGGGACTCACTTGCTTGTCCACTGAATTGTAGTTTCATGCAGACACCCTTTACACTGGGTCAGATTGTCTAAATCTTTCTAGCCATAATTCTGCACCACCCATCATCCATACATCTTTTGGGAAAGTGAGGAGGTCAGGAAGAGAAATGTCAATTTGGCTTAACTTTTGTGTTGATGGCGTGGAGAGTATAAATTGTGAACTTTGAAGTTGGGCAGACCTGGATGGGAATCTTGTATTCTCGACTAGTTCTGTAATTTGGGGTAAGTTATTGAGAGAGGTGGTACTGAAGAGTGCTTAAGAACATGATCTTCTAGGTCTGACAGCTTGAGTTTAAGTCTTGCCTCTATTATTTGTTCTGTGATCTTCGAAAATTGATGTTAGCTCTCTGAACCTTAGTTTCTTCTTCTGTGAACTAATGTTTACTGGGTGAAGATTAAGTGAAATAATGTATGTAAAGCTCTTAGCACGTCAGGGACAGAGATAGGGTGCAAAATAATTTAGCTGTTATCATCATCACCATCTAGCAATATTAGTAATTGTGGTATTATTTAAGATCACAGAGTCAGTTTGCAATGAACTAAAAAAACACTCAAAAAAGCAAAATAAAAAAAATAAAGCAAGCAAACAAAAAAAACCCCTGCCAACGTATCCTCAGCCAAATGATTTTTCCACTGTGTCAAAATACGTAGTGTTGGGCAAAGATGAATCAAGATGTGAACTGAATGATGGCGAGGCCGGTGGTGATGGTGACCCATTGAACCTCAGCTTTCCTTGGAGCTGTGCTTCTCATCTTTGATTGCATACTGGAATCCTCTGGGTGATTTTCAAAAAATAGCAATGCCCGGATACCACCCCCAAAGATCTGATTTAAATGCTCTGGAGCACAGCCCCGGGACGGGATTTTAGATCATGCCCCTGGTAGTTCTAATGTTCCATGAGGCTGAGAACGCCTACTCTCGAGGCTTTTCTTGTGACTTTCAGATCCTCAGGTTCAACAGCCAAACCAAGATCAGGCTCTGATGTCTGTATGGAGGGAGTGTAGCAGAGATGTATTATTCCCTGACTCCAAACTGCCTGCTGCTACAAGACTGAGAGGATGTCCGCTGAGCTCTGCTCACCTTGCTAGGATCCAGAGAGGAAGCAAGCCCCCGGCACCCCCCCCCAATCAGAAGCTGCTGACCCTGCACCCTCGGTGGATGTCTCTCCCTGCTCCTCTGTCAAAGGCCAACTCAGAGCCACATGCGTCTTCACATGTTTAAAAGCTCATTCTGGTGGAAATTGACATGGAACATCCCAAATGCTGGTGTGTGGATGTGTGTATGCATGTATGTGTATATGTAAATGGAAGCACTACAATAAATGTCTAGATTCCCCCATATTCAACCACGTTCAACACAAGTAGCTTAATGGTGTCTGGAGAGGGGACCCGATTTTGACAGCGCCTTCAAGTTGCTTGGAGCCACCAGGTGGCACCATATTGTACATTTAGCTAAATGGAGGCCTGTTGGTACATTTATTGTACATTTAGCTAAATGTGAGGCCTGTTCAAAAGGGTTAGTCAAGCTGGGGGTAGTGGTGCACACCTGTAATCCCAGTACTTGGGAGGCTGAGACAGGAGGATCACAGGTTCGAGACCAGCTTCAGCAACTTAGTGAGATCCTTAGCAACCTAATGAGACCCTGTTTCAAAATAAAAAATAAAAGGGGCTGGGGGTGTAGCTCAGAGGTAGACTTTCTCTGGGTTCAATCCCCCAGTACTCCTACCCCTCCAAATTAGAGGCTTAGTCAAGTGCACTTCAGGATTAATGGGCATTATTTATCAGCACACGGTGCCCTGCCCAGGGCGGAGTGCTGGGAGAAGAGCCAGCCTGGCTCGGGCAAAGCTCACCGAGTGGAGCCATGTCTCAGAGTCATGGTGTGTCAAGCTGGAGAGAGGACACCCGGAACTGTGTCCTTCAAGAATGGGGAGTCAAAAAGCACAGGTGACAGATCTGAGAGCCAGGGATCCAGAGCGGGAACTGAGGTGTGGGTCCAAATAGGGTGTCGCCACACCAGTAAGGCAGAAGGGTTGGAGAGACAGAGGGGCACTTGGGAGATGCTGGTGAAATGGGCCAGGGTGCCTCCACTTGCAGGGGGAGTGGGGACCAGGGTGACGTGGGCTACTATAATTGCCCATGTGTCTATGGTAAACTATTACTTTTGAAATCCTGGCTACTTCAGCTACCGAAAGCCACTGGTTTTATTAATCCACCAATCTCTTTGAAACCACCAGGAGGTCTTGTCTATGGATACTGGGACCTTCTGAAGTCTTCTGGTCCCTGCTTTAGTTATGGTTTCCCAAGCGAAATCTGCCTTTCTTCTCTGTGGGGTATCTCCCCCTGAGGAGCCTCCCTGCCCTTGCCTGGTCAGGGCTCCTGTTGCCAATTGTGCCTGTGTTTGGGACCCTTGGCACCCCAGCCACCCTTAAATACCAGCAGTTAGGGAGCTCCCCTGTAAAGAGTGAATAATTAACACCTTGGAAAAGCTTAGTGTTTTATACTTCACTGTAGGTTACTTTTATTTTTATAAGGAAAAACACTACAGGAAAAGGAATTTTATTTATTTATTTTATTTATTTATTTTTCAGTACTGAGGATTGAACCCAGGAATATTCTACCTCTGATCTACACCCCCAGCCCTAGTTTTTATTCTTTATTTTGAAACAGGGTCTCACTAAGTTGTGGAAGGCCTCACTAAGTAGCTGAGGCTAGCAGCGAACCCGGATCCTCCAGTCTCAGCCTCCCAAGTACTGGGATTACAAGCATGTGCCACCACACCAGGCTAGGAAAAGGAATTTTTAAATAAAATTGTAGGTATCTGTCATCAGACCAGTAACAGATGAATAAAGAAATTAAATTTTTTTGGTAAGAGCTTTTTTGAGTGTGGTCTCTATTCAGAGTACCTTAGAAGCCGTTGGCAGGAGCAGTGGGACGATTGTGGGAGAAAGAAGTGTCTGGCAAGCTGGGTGTGGTCATGCATGCCTGTAATCCCAGTAGTTGGGAGGCTGAGACAGGAGGATGGCAGGTTCGAGACCAACCTCAGCAATACAGCAAGACTCTCAGCAACCTAGTGACCCTGTATCAAAACAAAAAATAAGAAAAGGGCTGGGGGTGTGGCTTGGAGGTAGAATGTCCCTGGGTTCAATTCCCAGACACACACACACACACACACACACACACACACACACACACACAGTGTCTGGCAGCTTCACAGAGACTGGTGGTGGGAAGTAGAGGCTGGCAGCGGAGGTGTGGGAAGATCCAATGGAAAAATGAGTGTGCACACGGTTCCTGTTCATCTGCAAAGTGCCAGGTAAGTGGTACAGGGAGACCAAGGTGGACTAGGGGACCTGGGGCAGGGGCTGATGTTGTCCTGCCTTGCAGAGGAGTGGGGAGGGCCGGAATAGGGCCCCTACCTCGGTTCCTGTGCTGAGTTGTGGCAGGCTGCAGCAGCCAAGAGTCATCAGAGGGGACTCTTATCACCCCACACACAGTCTCCTGGATGGGACTCTTCTCTATAGTTCTCTATAAACTAAGGACAAGGTTGCCGGAAGCTGACCGGATTTAAATTAGGATGTTTGTTAATCATTTTTCCTCTTTATAGATTCTCTCCTCCACAATCAGCAATCTCTATCTATGAAGAGATATTTATCTTACCACCTTCCCACCCCCACCTCCATATCCCCCCCTAGGCCTTTATCTGCCTGAAGCTGTTTGGAGTCCACATCTGCTCTCAAACTGAAGCATGGGCCAAAGGACCTCCTTCTACCAGTGTGTGTGTGTGGTGGTGGTGGGGGTACTGTGCTGAGTGGGTTGCAGCTCACCTGCTCTGGGGGGAAGGGGAGGTATTTTAGATACAGTTTGGTGGGCTGACTCACTTTCGGGTGGGCGGGAGGAGGTCAAGCTGCACAGAGGACTCCCCAGCATGCAGAGGCCATGGAACACCTGTGCACTCCTTAGCACCTCTGTCCCGCCTACCCGGTATTTCTTAACCCAGTGTGATTAACCACCGCATGCCCAACGGTGAAGCGCACACGCGGCTTGCAAATTCTCTTCGAGTTCTTTGCAGCCTGTATATGAGGGACGCACTGAATGCGGGATAGTGGGGCATTCTCCCTAGGGAAGGAGGAGGATTGACGTTCTATAGTTTTAAACATAATAAAGGGCTGGTTTGACCAAATTCCCCACAGCCAGCACATTCCTGGGATGATATGAGACTACCCGGCTGAGTTTCCAGGAAAGCGGTGTTGAACTGTCCTAGGTCCAGACAAGAAGCGGAGGCGGCAGGGGACCCAGCAGGGGTGGGCTGTTTACTCACCAGCCCCGCTCCTGCGCAGGACTGGTGAGTCCCGAGATTAAAACGGCCATGCTGCTCTCTGAACGGCAGAGGGCGCCGCTAGCCTGTTTCTGTACTCCGGAAGCCGCTCTCGTCAGTGTAAGAACCGGACAGGTGTAACTAACATCCTGAAATAAAACTCAGTGTTGATAAACGAGCAGAGTCTTAATTATGGATTAAGAAATGCATTTTTATTATTTTCAAAACCATTATTAATTACTTAGAAACGCTGGCTGTTGGCCACCGTGTCCCATAGGTGTCCTGTTGGGAGATGAATTAAATGTGGTCCTTTGCCCTGGGGCAGTTCATGTTCTTGTGGGAGATAACTATATATAAAAAGGGAATGTGTACTAAAAAAGATAAAGACTGGAACATAAACAGTACAACCAGAAAAGAGGAAGAGAAGCAAGTCAGTATAGTGGGTTAACATCACCCTGTTCTTTGATCATTCTCTACCTAGTCATGCATTCATTCATTTAACACAGCCTTACTGTGTGGTGTCCAGGGCTCAGGCTGTGAGGCTCTGAGCTTGTGGAACAGATTCTCTTCCTGCCCACGTGGGACTGATATTCCCTTCCTTCCTGTTGACCTGAAAGACAGGGGTTTCTTTATCTCTACTTCACCATGTTTGTGGAATCAAATAGGTCATATATCTACCAAAAAAAGGATCAGAAACTTTTTTTTCTTCCTAAGGACTACTGACCTATGGTGTGGCTTACAGAATGAAAGAGGAGGGTTCTTTCATTCTGTAAGCCACACCAAGTACTATTCTGACAAATCCTGATGTCTGTCTGTCCAAGGAGGATTTCTAAAATATTTGCTCTTTGATTTTTTCTGGAATAATTTCTTTTTTCCCCAATTTCTCCATAGGTCAGGAGTAGACCTGGGGACCTTAGAAGCTGGAAGCAAAGTCTGTATTGGTGAAGAGCCTTTTGGTCATGAGTGATAAAAACCCAACGAAAGTGAGCTCAGGCCAAAAGGGGCAGAGACGAATCCTAGATTAATAGAAGTAGGGATTCAGTACCATCAAGACTCACTTTCCCTCACCTTGGCCTCTGTGGGAGGTGGGCTCCATTCTTTCCTATGGAGTGCCAGCTTTCTCTGAGGGCTGCAACCAAGGTTGCTGGTAGCTCTTTGCTGACATCTTGTCAACTGAGCCATTAGAGAGGAAAGGGGTCATCTTTTCCAACTTCATTTAGAAAAATCTTGACAAACAGTCCTGATAGTCTCAGGACCTTTCTCTCACCCTAGACCAATCACAGAGGCTGGAGGGTGGATGGAGAACTCAGCCTGGGTCCTGTGTCCCTCCATATGCGGTAGGAGACATTGGACTGGGGCAAGATGGATTACCCCCATACCCCAGATTTATTTATTTATTTATTTAGAGATTTATTTCATGTGTGTGTGTGTGTGTGTGTGTGTGTTTGTGTTTCTGGAGACTGAACCCAGGGCTTCACTTGTGCTAGATAAGTACTCTACCACTGAGCTACACCCCCATCCCCAATAACTTAGTTATTAAAAAGAAATGAGACCTTGTTTGGACATCAGGTTGAGAGGCAGTTTATCCTGGAAACATTGGAATGAGTAAAAATTTGGAAACTCACATAAAAAAATGAAATTTATAGTCCAGCTAAGATTTGGAGCATGGATTCTGAAAAGAGTTATTTTTCAGGAATAAGATTCTCAGAATGAAATCTAAGATATTGCCTCTAGAGGATTTTTAATACCATGCTATAATAACACAGCTATTGTGAAAAAACTGCACTACCTGTTAGATTCTTTCCTAATGGACCACATGCAACTAAAGAGAGATTACCCTTTGCACCAACTCTACTAATCCTCCCTCTAAAATATTTAGCCAGGCCAATTTAAGCATAGATGCAGATAACCTAGGGCATCGATGCTAACGTTCTGGGTAGAGTATATATGCATACTGGAACACATTGTCCTGTCTGGTTCTCAATTTTTTTTTTTTTGTGGTACTGGGGCTTGAACCCAGAGGCATTCTACCTTTGAGTTACACCCAAGACCTATTTTATTTCTTATTTGGAAACAGGGTCTTGCTAGGTTGATGAGTCTCACTACTTGCTGAGGCTGGTGTCGAACCTGTGATCCTCCTGTCTCAGCTTACCAAGTACTAGGATTACAGGCATGCACCACCATGCCTGGCTGGTTCTCAATTTTTACCTGGAAGGAATCAGGTGGGTCAAATGTTGAAATGTACCTTCAGCAAATTTAGCTAAAGGCTGATAGACTCAGCCAGAGCTGTTGGTTTAAGGGTTTTCTCCAGCCACAATGATGTTCGCTTTGTGACTTCCTCCTGGAGGTGTGCTTAGGCAGGCAACTCACTGGCTGGTGCTCTGGGCTGGCTAGTAAATATCACCAATAACAGTAAGAAATGCTGCACCTAGGAGTCCTGGAGGTCTGAGCACACATTTCCATGCTCAGAAAATTCTTTCAACATGTGTAATTTGTACAAATTCTAAATGTCACATATCTTAAAAATAGGTGCCTGAGCTAAGAAAGTTTATTAAATATCCATAATAGTGAGAAGAGAAACATCAGAAACAAACCTTTAGAAAATCTGAAATTTAAAAAAAATTTTTGCTCATAAAGATTGGGTGGCATATTTCATATCAAGGAGGGAAGGATGCCTTAGCCAGGACTTTAACCCAATTCAAAGAAAAAAATAAGATTTTGATTTCAACACTTTATCAGGCTTCTGTAAACAGCATGACTTCTATAGCAGTCAATGCTGTTGTTCTTCAAGGCATTGTCATGGGTGTTAGGTCTCTTGAGTACCAGTTGGGGGAGTAATAGGGAGCTAATTATTTTTCCTCTTCTTAGTACTAGAGGCTAAACTCAAGGAAATTCTACCTCTGAGCTACAATCCCAGCCATTTTTTTTGTGTGTGTGGTACTCAGGATTGAATCCAGGGATATTCTACCTCTGAGCTACACCCCCAGCCCTATTTTATTTTGAAACAGGGTCTTGCTAAGTTGCTGAGGCTGGCCACAAACCTGTGATCCTCCTGTCTCAGCCTCCCAAGTACTGGGATTACAACTATGTTCCACCATGCCCAACCCTCTTTTTTTTTTTTTTAAAAAACAGGGTCTCACTAAGTTGATGAGGATGCCCTCAAACTTGTGATCTTCTTGTCTCAGCCTCCCATGTACTGGGATTACAGGTGTGTACCACTGTGCCCAGCTTCAGGGAGCTTACATAATAAAGAAGCAGGATTTTGTGGTTTTTTGAGCAAGAGAAAAGGATAGGTCTAGAGTCATGAATCAGTCATGAGAGAGTAGGGTTGGCCAGAGTACAGAAGGTCACAGAAGTGGTCCAAAAAAAGGACCTTTAGGAGCAAAGACATGTAATATTGTCCTGAGTCACCCACTGGGTCACATGGTCATCTAACTTCCCAACACCAGTAGTATAGCCTTGCATAATATGGGAAGTCAGAAGTTAGAAGTATGATAAATGCATTCAAGGCAAGCCTTCAGGATGAGATAGTAATAGAAGGACAGAAGGAGGCAGAAACAGGATATTAGAATAAGGGGAAACATACTCTTCCAAGAATCTCCAGCAATACTGGGGACAGGACAGATGTTATTTACCCACTTATATGGGGTGGAGGCTCCAGACACTATGAAGTTAAAACTAAAGAGAGATTACAGTGGCAAGATTCACTGGCACCCAGTAGGTCAGCTATTGAACCACTCTAATCTTAGGGTTTCCCATAGGTTTTGCTTATTAATTTCCTTATAGATATTCAACTACTTGGTTCTAAAACCTGTTAGCATACCCTGAGGCTAACTGGTTTTGGACTAAGTTTTTCTAGATCAATGCATTTCAAAAACAGTGATGTGATGGGAGAGAGCAAGGAATGCCCAGGTTAAGTTTGCTGACTGTGGACCTGAGTTCTATAAAAGAGTATCTCAAGTGAACGAATCCCATTGAACAGTTGCCAGGAAGATCTCTTCCAGTTCTTTGTGGGGGAGAATGGCAGGTTGAATTAATTGGCCTCTGTTATTGGTTTTCTTTCATCTCCAGCCATGTAAGAAAGATAACCGCAGGACTGTAGCAATTATAGTCATCCGAGTGATTTGCTAAAGGTGAACTCCTCTGCTGGAAGACCAGGGATTCTGTAAACATTTTGTCAGTTTGCACATTCTGCAGACAGCTTTTAAGGAAACATCAGCATGTTTAACAGGCTTCCTTGGGTGAGCTCCGTCCTTGGAGATACTAACTCCAGCCTTTATTTTTTTTTTTTTTTTTTTTTTTTTTTTTTTTTTTTTTTTTTTTTTTTTTTTTTTTTTTTTTTTTTTTTTTTTTTTTTTTTTTTTTTTTTTTTTTTTTTTTTTTTTTTTTTTTTTTTTTTTTTTTTTTTTTTTTTTTTTTTTTTTTTTTTTTTTTTTTTTTTTTTTTTTTCAAGGTGGACACTCATTAATTTTTATTATTTTTTTTGCAGATGATAAGAACTCTTGAAAAGAGATCATATGGCATAGGTTAAACAATGCTTACCCTCTTGCAAAGTGGAAAGTACTCATTCCTATAAAATGATTCAGTCAGGAATATTCAGGCAGTGAGGTCTGTAACAACATAGATACTCTTAGAAGATTGGGAAACT